>JAJOOR010003192.1:0-96428 GCA_036250505.1 Solanum acaule | reverse complement strand
AAAAGTTTTGAAACGTAATATAGAGATGAAATACCAATAGATGGTCTAAGCACTTAAGCAAGGAAGAATAGCCAAAGGATCAACAACATTTCCTTGGTTTCTATTGTACTTCCCCTTTTAACCATAATTTTAAAGCATAAAAATAGCACCAAAGTCACTGAAAAGTTTTGAAACGTAATATAGAGATGAAATACCAATAGATGGTCTAAGCACTTAAGCAAGGAAGAATAGCCAAAGGATCAACAACATTTCCTTGGTTTCTATTGTACTTCCCCTTTTAACCATAATTTTAAAGCATAAAAATAGCACCAAAGTCACTGAAAAGTTTTGAAACGTAATATAGAGATGAAATACCAATAGATGGTCTAAGCACTTAAGCAAGGAAGAATAGCCAAAGGATCAACAACATTTCCTTGGTTTCTATTGTACTTCCCCTTTTAACCATAATTTTAAAGCATAAAAATAGCACCAAAGTCACTGAAAAGTTTTGAAACGTAATATAGAGATGAAATACCAATAGATGGTCTAAGCACTTAAGCAAGGAAGAATAGCCAAAGGATCAACAACATTTCCTTGGTTTCTATTGTACTTCCCCTTTTAACCATAATTTTAAAGCATAAAAATAGCACCAAAGTCACTGAAAAGTTTTGAAACGTAATATAGAGATGAAATACCAATAGATGGTCTAAGCACTTAAGCAAGGAAGAATAGCCAAAGGATCAACAACATTTCCTTGGTACTCTATCACTATTTTACCAGAGGTGATGGTTGAGATAAGAAGGTGACAGAGTAGAGAGGAGGTAATCAGTAATATCATCCCTTTCATAAGCTTATATATAAGTTGATAAAAGAGATCTATGATATTCCAAGTAGCAAGCCAGGTAGTGATAGTTTTGACAAAGTTTACCAATCAATGTGTAACCATCAGACTTCCTCGGCCATAAGGTGTTCTATCACCTTGATTGTAGGAGAGGCTTTTATTGTTGTTGGGAACCTATTTAAACTCTATATTAAAGTCTTCTCCTACGAGAGAGCTCAATAAATTCCTTTAAAGATTCTACACTCTATTAAACTCTTCTCTTAGCCAATAACTCAATCAACTTTTAAAACTCTGGCAATGCTCTCCTTTCCAAAGAGTGAGTTGGCTTGGCTTTTAATGAAAACAGTTTTCACCACGACTTCCATTGGAGCCCGGGTCGTCTGATACGATGAACACGATTCAACATTTAAGTTCAAATACGCTAGTAAAATCAATTATAGACAGATCATATATGCAGCTGCACATGAGCAGAGTGTAATCTTTCATTGTTTCAGCTTCTCACTCAATATGTTGAAGCATACTGAATCATTGAACAAGAGTCATAGCCACGATGAAAAAGTTAAGAAGGTCCTAGCCACATTATCTGACACAAATATAATCTGGCCATGGTGATTTCATATTTTCCTCGAGAACTTCTAAATTTCCATTTAAACTCATTTTATATAGTAAAGGGCTTTCAGTATAAAGCAACACGTCATCAAGGCAAACGGACCTAGAATCTGGTCACTTAGTCTGAGCAGCTTGAGATGAAGTCTCTCTACCTATCAGTATCACAACACAATATTTTATAGAAAAATAAATTCAAACAGCATGCCTCTAAAAAACAATGTAGTTAACCACACAACCAATATTCAAACAACACCCCTCTTGAAATGAGCATTACTTAACAAGTACATTAAGAAATCCGTATATTACAAAAACATGAGAGAATACAACACAGGTCATTCACTAGACTCGCTAAGCATGAACATATTGAAGATATAGCCATCAAATAATACAGTGGAACAGGTCAAACGCTAAATAATGAACACCCAACATAAACATAAAAAAGGAAAAAGAAAAGGTATATGTTGCAAAATCAGTAAGGATTGTAGTAGTACCCTGCAGCAGGTGGTATTCCAACACCGTTTACTGGTGGCATTCCATAAGACATCACAGGGGGTTGCCCTGGACCATAGTATCCTCCGGTAGTGATCTTGGCCAAACTCGTTTGACCTTGCATGCCATCTCTACTATACTGCTGCCATACCATCTGTTCCTGCACTAGCAATTGCTCTTTCTTCTGCAAATCTGCCATTTGCACATAAGAGGGCGGTGGAACACTCAAAGATGCAGCAAAGGGGTCTTGTCCAACTGTCTGGACTGTTCCATCAGGTGCAGGGAGTGCCAAAACTGGTGTAGCACTCTTCCCTACTCCTGGCAATGCCACACTGCTGGCACTGCCACCACTCGATTGCGCAGTGGCTACATGTTGCCTAACAACACCCTGATCGAACATGCCATTCAACAATAGTGGATCAAGACCGCCACCCAATGCCGCCTTCTGCTTAGACAAATTACTTGCTGTCTCCACCAAAGCCAGTTCCCAATCAGCCTTACCACTCTCAGCTGCTGGATTCTGCCAAGCAGACGTAACCTCTGGTTCCCCATTGGATGGGAATGCTTCCCACGACCCACTTGCATTGCTTGTTCCTGGTCCCGCAAATAATGCCAAAGCAAATTTATTCCCCTGGTCATCAGCAGTAACACCCTCCTCCCTCAAATCCACCAAATCTCTAGTCTCCTGAATAACAGGCTTAGGCTTAGGAGGCTCTGGTTCAGGAGGCGGTGGAGCAGTATAATCCTCTGGTGGTGGCAATGCTTTAATTTCATTCATATCCGGTATTGGCTCCTCTTCCTGTGGAGCTGGCTGGCTCTCTACTTTCCTTTCAGGACTCTTCATCGCCTTAGCTCTATCTCTCACAAACTCCTCCAATGTATCTAATAGCTTGCTTGTAATCCTCGACACTTCTGGGTATTCTGACGACCTTGACACACCTATATCCTTGCACCAGTTATAGAATCCCACCAATTCATCTATCTGCTTTGCTGCACTAGCATAGGCATCAAAGGCCTTGACACAATCCTCATACTCCATATCAAAAAATTTATCCAACAGAACAGCCAAAACATCACATATATCTGTGTAAATTTTGTAACTTTCTTTAACCACAGGGTACAAAGCAACCAAGACCATCCTTTCATTCTTAGCCAAACCAGTTGGCCGACAAGACAAAAAGCGATCTAGCAGTCTCTGAAAATGAGTCATTTTCCCAAAAATCCTTTCAGGCTTCATCTCTCTCAATGGAGTCACATCTTTCTTCTCGTGTATTGACTCTCTCACATCACCTGAAGATATGGACCTCCTCATTCCATAACCAGGCTCATCTCTAAAGTCCCCATGATCATAACCATATCCGTGGTTAGAACTCTGGGGCGATCTCCATTGTTCATCCTTAGATCCATACCTTTCCATCTCTCCACCATTTTGCTTCCTCTCAAAAACCATCAATTCTAACCTCTGATCCAAATACAAAGCATAAGTCCTTACAAAAGCAGAATGATCCCATGAACTGGCGTGAGCCTCATCTCTGAAATCGGACAAATTTAGCAGCCTTGTTCCCCTCCTGGTAGCATACATAATTTCTTGCTGAAATACAGCATCTCCATCATTGAGTAGTCGGTGAATTAGCATCAAACACTTGAGGGCAACAATCCAATCTCGGGTTTTTCCCAACCTTTTGGAAATCGCAGACATGCAGGCAGTGACATAACCCCGTGAAGATGAAGTCAATTGGAGAATCTCCCTTATGTACTTCTCTCCAGCTGGTTCATCATCGTGGCTAGTAGCCTTAACAATAGCAACTTCCAGCTCTGGTGCCATGTTGCTTGCCACTTTGGCAATCCCTATGCTTGTCTGGTCCTTCACAGCCCCAATGGCCTTTCGGATGGTGGTGGGCGCCATGGCAGGCAAAAGTAGATTTTTACTACAGTATTTGTTTCTGCAAATCACGGATTAATTTCAAGATTTGATCTGTTAAAACAGGCCATAATAGTTCCAAGAAACAGATTTAACAAAAGAAAATTTGAAGTTTGTATATTAGGAGAATGAAGTATATATATATATATATTTCAGAAAAGGAAAATCAAGTAATAACAAAATTAGAGAAGAAGAATCAAAAGTTGAGAGTTACCTGAGCGGATACAGATCTGTAAGGAAAGAAGAGAGTTGTGCTTTTTAGCAGCAAAAGTATAACAACAATGGCCAGAACTAATCTCTCTATATATTTGGAAAGAATTATTAAGATCTAAAATAAGTGAGGCCCTTTGGATCTGAAAAATGTCGCCATTCTAGTGACCGTGTTTTAGGTCAGTATTGTTATGAGACCATCCTGTTTGTCAACACTCTCTCTGTGTAATTATTTGTCTACTTTTAAATTGATATATTTTTATTTTTTATTTTTTATATATAAATATTATTTTTTTACCCTCCCTAAGAGCTTTCACCCCTTTTGCTTCCTTGGTGACTCGAACTCACAACCTTACATTTATATATAACTTACATAAATTTTATAGTATAAACTTAAATTACCGTCTATCGCTATTCTTTTTCTAATTATACAAATCCCAAGTTATTACGCAGTTCAGATGCATACTTGAGGATCTGGATACATTATGTATCAATCTATTGCAATAATTAAGGGGGGAAAGGCTGAAAATTTAAATTAAGATCTCATAGTATCCATCTGTTGCACTAATTAAGGGAAAAAAACTAAAAATCAAATTAAGATCTCATAAATTGCTCCATTCCATTCAAAATAATTGTCAAGAATTTGTAACAAACCAAAAAAATCAAAAATTAAATTTCTTCTTCTTGTTCTCGTTCTCTATGTTTCATCCATTAGCTGAAAAATTCATACGATACATAATGAATATTTTGATCTTCTTACGTTTTTTCTTACTTTCAATCATACAGAGATATATCTTAACAGAACAAAGAAATTCAAATTTTCAAATTCATTTGGCCTCCCTATTCAGCGAAGAAACCTTTCAGATTTGATTCAAAACCTTTTGTTGAAATTTTGGGTAAGTGAGATGAGTTATGAAGGATGCAAAAGTGATGGAATTGTTGTTAGACAAATGATTTCTTTTGTGAATATTTAAGTTCATCGAAGATCCTTTCAATTTTGATTCAAAATTGTGGAAAATTTTGAGATTCAAAATTCTTCTCCCAGTTCATTGAAGATCCTTTCAGTTTTGATTCAATTTTTTTTGAAAATTTTGAGTTTCAAAATTATTCTCCTAGTTCATTGAAGATCCTTTCACTTTTGATTCAAAATTATCAAAAAATTTGAGAAGATGTATCATGAAGATCCTTTCAATTTAAATTGGTAAGTGTTGTATTTCTACTAGATACATTAATAAGAAAGCGTTGTCCATAAGATTTTAGGTTTGAGATCGATACATTATTGCTTGGTAATTGTTATGTATCGGATACATTTAGTATGAATTTGAATTTACATATCATGCTTACAAAATTAGTGTATGATACATTATTATTTATGTATCTTATTTTGTTTGAGAAATACTATATTTTTTTATTTTTTAAAAATATTATACATGTAATTGTTCCAAATAGCATGTTTTTGGTGTGTGATACATAACACAAAGTTTATGTATCAAGTACATTTATATTGAACTTGATCAACACTAATCGAAGATTCAACAACATTAGAGTTATGGATCAATACCTTAAATATGAACATGATACATTAAATAAAACAAAGGTTATTGTAGCAGTGATGTATCAGATCAATGATAATACTAATAAAGACTAATTTAAGAATCAAAATAAGCGAGATACATTGAAAGTAAGCCCCAAAAACTAAAAGATCAAACCAACGGAATGAAGTGTATCAAGACCGCCATTAGAAATTCTTGGAACCATTTCAAGTGCACTCCAAAATGAACTATATACATTAGCAAGGTTTTTCCACCTCAATTCCATAAAGAGACTAGGAGTAAAATATTTAGTAATTTTTTAAGATGATTTTTAAAAAAATAAATAAATACAAGAAATCGAAAACTGAAGTGATGGAAAAAAATCTACCTCTTGAATAACTTGAAATCATTAATTGGAAAGAGAAAAAATTTGAAATTTAAAAATAGATTAATGAAAGTAACCGTTGAGAGATTTGTGGATTGGAAAAGGGAAAGAAAATCTTGGGTAGGAGATTTCAAATTAATGTATTCAGAAAAAGGAATGATGGGAGCAAAAAAAAGATTTTTGATATTTTTTGAAATGGTAGGGAAAATATGATAATAAATGATGTGTAGTTATTAAGAAAATAATGATTGACATAATGAACTTACCATTTTATCTTTATTAATTATGAAGTGGATGAATTAAAAACTTAAGTTTTTCAAGAAGTTCTATTTTTTCAAAGTAATTAATTAAGGATATGATAGGTAAAAAAATTGTCCTTTTTTAATTTGTCAAATTGGACAAGTAATTCAGGACAACTAAAAAGAAAAAAGTGGACAAGTAATCAGAGACAGAAGGAGTACAATATTACCATATTTTATTATCTTCTCACTACTCCTACGCTTTCCGATCATTCTCACTTTCACCAAAATCATTTCTTACAAAATTACTCAATTGTTATAAATAATGAAATGTGGAAATTCACTTTAGGCATGACTTTGAAGATTTCTTTCTTGACTTTAAAGGATTACAAATACACTCCTACCTTTATTTATATTCCTCTTATCTTTAGAAATACATAGAGATTAAAATATTTGAAGGAAAAAAGTATTATTACCTTTCTCTCTTTTTCTTTGTTATTTAACTTCTAATATTTTTATTTTATAACACGTTATCAACACAAAGTATCTTATAAGGTATGTTTCGATGATATAATTATTTCTATTTTCAGATTCTAAACACAAGTATACATTTGAATATTTTCAGTTTTTATATTCTCTAAATAATATAAGGTGGTAAAGTAAACTTTATTAATTGAAGAAAATAAAAAATTTTATTTAAGAATACTGCATATGACATTCTTTACTTTCCAATGGTTAAAATTTTATTATTTTAATCTAATTTGACTATTTTTATGATAGTTTTGATCATGTCAAATTTGTCGAAATTGGAGTTCATGACATTTGATATTTTTGGCAAAAATTATCTATCCTTGGTACTCAATGCTGAAATTCAGCTAGACGCTAAAGGTCTTGGTACCACCATTACTGTGGCTAATGCAACATCGAGTCAAGACAAAGTGAAGACTGTGATTTTTCTTCATCCTCTTTTGGATGAAGGGCTAAAGGTCGAATATTTGACAGTGAAAGATCCACTTGAATTGTGGACTAGTTTAAAGGAGTGGTATGACCACATTAAGGCAACGGTATTGCCAAGGGCTCGTTATGAATGGATAGACTTACGATTACATGACTTTAAAATTGTATGTGAATATAATTTGCTTGTATATATAATAACTTCCCAATTAAAATTATGCGAGGAAAATATAACAAATGAGGATATGTTGGAAAAATCTCTTACTACTTTTCATTCCTCAAATCTGGTGTTATAGCAGTAATACCACGAAAGAGGATTTAAAAAGTATGCAGATTTAATCTCATGTCTTCTTGTGGATGAGCAACATAATACCCCTTTTGTTGAAAAATCATGAAGTCCGTCCCACTTGAACTGCTCCATTACCAGAAGCAAATGTGATAGAAGTTGTAACACCTCAAAATTTGGAAATGGAGAAAATAAATTATTTCTGGGTTGTAGGCTGGTCTACGTTTCCTATTTACTGACCGTAGAAGCTTCTACGAGCAGTAGATGGCAACCGTAGGAAGTGTCTCAGTACCCCTTTTGTATGGGTCACCAGGATGCCCCGTGATCATTTGTACGAATCATAAATAAGTCTTGTAGGTGAGTCCCGGACTTAGTGAAATTTTGAGGGTCAAAATTGATTTCTACTGTTGGTTTCTACTAACCGTACACATGTTCCGTAAAAAAATAGGAAAAATCATGGTCCCAGTACTTGGTCTACGGTTGACCAGCATAGATTGGAGGATGTAACACCCCATATTTAAAATAGAGGATAGCATGTTAGGACTTCAAGGTGCCAACCCACAAGGACCAATTAGGGGCCATGAAGAGACCCCAAGAAAACTGCCTGAGGCAGTGAACCACGGCCAGGACCCACACCCCGTGGATGGGTCAACGCTCCGTGGCTAGGGGTATCCTGGATGGCCATTTTTCTCTGTCTAAACCACGCCCGACTAGGATGGAACGTACGTAGGACCATCCACGGTCTGTTGACGGGGTCTCAAGGGTGGACTTTTGGGACGATTATTTTGAGGACACAAGGGTCCTTTTCGAATTTAATTAGAATTAAGTGGTTTCGTTTTACCCTAGTCTAAACCACCTATATAAGTATTTTAGACCCCTAAATTAAGTCATTTAATTCATTCTCTCAAAATCACCAAAAGAATTAGGTTTCTCTCTCAAATAATTCTCTCTTTAGAAAGTTGAAGAAGAAGAGGGTTCAAGCTAGGTCAAGTCAAGTCTCCATTCTTCCACGCTTTGTGGGATTTGTAATCAAGGTATGATGACTTATTCATCCATGGAATCCTTTCATCCACGAAGCCCCATGATTTCCCCAATTTAGAAGAAGAATTCCCCAATTCTAGTTAGGGTTTCTTCTAATGTTATGGGTTATGATCCAATTGAGTGGATTATGGTTTTTTTTATGATTTTCTATGATTGAATTGATAGAATTACATGTTTATAGGATGAATTTACATGTACCCATGCCTAACCCTTTTTTCTAACCTAAAATTGATGAAATTGGGTTTTATGCCATGAAAGGGGAAATTGAGGATTTAGAGATAATCTTGTAGGATTGATGGAATACATGATAGATTACCCGAAATTGAAGTAAATAGGTATGAATTTCTTGAGAGTAGAGCACATAGAAATGAATTGAATTAGACTAAACTATACATAATGAATTGTGATTAGCACTGCTTGAAATTGAGTATATATGATTAGAATTGCTTAAGAATGAAGCATGTGATTAGAATGTCTTGAGATCTAGGCATATGTGGTGATTATAAAGAATGTAATGCTTTAAGAGTAAGTCTTGTAGTTATGAATGTAGATTGATAAGGATTTTAGACTAAAGCTAATAAGATGAACTATGAATGTTAAGGCTTTGAGAGCGAAGCTTATATGATTGATGAATGGTAGATAGGATTGCTGTGGAAGGACTTACCCACATGACCTATAGTATGAATATATGAGATTATGCATGTCTTACAGAATCTATGGAAATGCTTTAAGAACACTTTGAGAGTAAAGTGTCAATGATTATGATATTGATGTTGTGTTGCTTGAAAGGACATTCTCATGAACACATATGAACTTTAATGTGAAAGGTTCACATATAATGATTTTAGGTTGAAAGACTTGCTCACCTAAAGTGAATCTAGACTAAAAGTTAAATGAATGATGAGGCTAGAGGCGACTATCCTTGACCTCCATATGTAAAGGATATGAGGTGATTTCACATGTTCTTATTATGATGAATAGGCATGAAGGCAAGTACCCATGACCCTAAAGAAATGATGTGGAGGCGAATCCTCATGTCTTTAAAGCTAGACTTGGTAAGAAAAGACCATGCATGTTAGCTTGAGTAGTAGATCTCATGGATAGCCTTGGATTGTGAAATTTTACCCTTCCAATGTAGCTTGATCTAGCATGAGAGGATGCTTGCATGATAGCATGACTTGGATTGAGCAATAGTACCCTTCCTTGAGTATCTTGGACTTGCATGAGGGGATGCTTTCCATGATAGCTTGATCTAGCACAATGAGGTGCTTTTTCTTGGTAGCCTTGAATTGGTTAATCGTAACCATTCATGAGTAATGATGTGTCTTGGACTAGTAAAGAAATACTTTCCATGACTAGTAATCCCTAAGTCAAAGTAGCATAGTTATGATGAGATAAGCTTTACTTCAAGTAGGTATTGCAAGTATGTTTAGATATGAGATCGATTGTATGATAATAGCTTAGCTTGGATTGTTAATTGAATTGCTTTCCTTGATATGCATGTTTAGAGGTGGATTACCTATGCAAAGAGTAAGAACAAGTTAAGGTTACTTGAGAAGTGTTCCTCTTATGATATGATGATTTATGTGCATTGAATATGCTTATGACTTATTTTGATATCTCTTATGCTTATAGCCTATGTCTCATGTTGACTAATGCCTATGTTGATGATTTATGCTAGCCATCATATTTAGTACTTTTTTTGTACTAACGCATACTCTTGCCTTCATTCTTATCAAATGTAGGGTCCGGCGATATTGACTTCCATCCTCGTGGTTAGGGTCTTAGTAGAGCAAGCAAGTGAATATTTGGTGAGCCCTCATAGCATTGAGGATTTGATCATCTTTCTTTTATATCTTTCATTTTATGTTTAGAACTATTGTATGGGTTGTGTCCCAAGACTATTCAAGTATTAGATGATTTGAGACAAGTGTAAAGACTTCCACTTTGTTTTATGAGACTTTGATATTGTTGAAAATGTTTTAAACTTCCGCACCATTTTCTACTATCTTATGTTATGAAAGCTAAGTGTCTTGTATGGGCCTCTCG
This sequence comes from Solanum acaule, assembly GCA_036250505.1. Taxonomy (NCBI): domain Eukaryota; kingdom Viridiplantae; phylum Streptophyta; class Magnoliopsida; order Solanales; family Solanaceae; genus Solanum; species Solanum acaule. The sequence goes on along the minus strand of JAJOOR010003192.1, from coordinate 85,893 downwards.
AGGTCTTGTATGCCATGTTACATCTAGGGTGTACCCTAGGTCGTGACAAACTTGATAATCAGAGCACAAGGTTTAGAATGGTTTTAGGATGTCTTAAACCACGTCTAGTATAGTCTTGTTCATAAGTGTGAAGCGCGCCACATTTATGAATGAGAGGCTATTAGATGTTTAGTTAACTTTACTTCTTCACTTCTCTAAGTGGTGCCATAAAGTTTAACTCTATTAGGTCTTTCTCCTAATTTGTGTCCGATGGTTTTCAGGATATGAATACTAGAAGGGTTGCTAGAATGATGGAGGGAGACAATGTTAATTAAGAGGTTCCTCCTTGGGTTCCTTCCCAAGCTCCTCCTCAAGCTCCGATTAACCCTATAGGTGAGAATGTGACTAATGCGGAGTTTAGGTCAGCATTCCAAGTCTTGGCTCAAGCAGTGACGGCATAAGCCAATAGGGAAGTGGTATCTCCCGTGAACACAAATGTGGGTACGACAACGTCAAGAGTGAGGGATTTTATGAGAATGAATCCTCCAAAAATTTATGGCTCCAAAGTTGTGAAAGATCCTCAAGAGTTTATAGATGAGGTCTATAAGGTGTTAGACATTATGGGAGTTACTTCGGCAGAGAAGGCAAAATTGGTCGCTTACCAACTTAAGGGGGTTGCTCAAGTTTGGTTTAATCAATGGAAAGAGGCTAGACCAGTAGGAATAGGTCCCATAGAGTGGGAAAGGTTCAAAACCACTTTTCTTGATAGGGTTTTCCCTCAAGAGATGAGAGAGGCTTTGGTGCTTGAGTTCATTAACCTTAGGCAAGTTAAAATGAGTGTTAAGGAATATGCATTGAGGTTTACCCAACTATCGAGATATGCTCCTTCCCTAGTGGCCGAGTCTAGGTAGAGAATGAGTAAGTTTGTATAAGGAGTGTCCGATCTAGTAGTGAAAGAATGTCGTATCGCCATGTTTATATATGACATGGATATTTCTCGTCTTATGACTCATGCCCAACAGATTGAAGAGGAGAAACTAAAAGGGAGAGCTAGGGAGAAAAAAAGGTTTAGAAATGATGATGGTGATTCCTCTCATGAAAGGTCCAATGGACATGGTCGTCCTAAGCATCGACAAAGGTTTTCCAGACAAGACTCCTCCAAGTCTCTTAAGTATAATGAAGATAGGGTGTCTAAACCTAAACCGCAAGGAATCAGTAGTTAATCCCTATGGCCTACTTGTGCTAGATATGGAAAAAGACATGAGGGTAGGTGTTTGGCTGGAATGGTGGTGAGAGTGGCCACAATGTGAGGAACTGTCCAAAGATGAAAGCTAAGTGAAGAGAGGGTAAGCAAGTTGTTCCTAGTGGTTCTGATGTGAATGCTCCAAGGAAAAATAGGTTTTATACTCTCCAAGCTAGAGGTTAACAAGAATGTCCTCTGGATGAGACTACTGGTATGTGTTTTATGCTTTAATAGATCTTGATGTTGCTTGTCTTTTATGACTTGATAGACTTGATATGCTAGACTTTGTAGTTGTCCTTAGTATAAATGGGTTGCATCATTGTATGTTTTATAAACCGTAGAACCCGACTTAGTTATTATGAGTTTTGGGGTATGATGAAAAGATTGGATGAGTAGGATGTTTAGATACTACCTTGATAGGGTAAATGAGTAGACTCCTCTAAAGGGTAGTAGTGTAATTCACCATGGTTTATAATCCTCTAAAGGGATGAATGTGAAAGCTTAGGGATAACTTGATCCGACCTTAGTAGAATTGAAAGGAATGGTGCTTAGAAAGTTCGTTCTAGGCTTTCTCCTAGTGGGGAGATGGTGTGCTTAGATAGCAAGGTCGTTGAGTGTTCCTATTGTTTGTGATTTGGGTTGCTAGAATTTCTCACCCTTGAAAGGTGTGATGAATTTAGGAAGCATAGTCCCCGTTTTGTAAGCCTATATGAGATCTTAGCTTAGACCAGCAAGTTGAGAAATAGAAGAACAAGGGAGTTAGTTGAGGGTGCTACTTGGGAGGCCGAGGCCAATAATATGTCCCGATATCCTCATCTTTAATCCTTCTATTCCTCATTTAGCTTGGGATGACGAGTTCCTCATGGTTTTTTCTTTGTGTGAAGTCATGTGTGTTTTAGATGTTGTCATGATTTCCCTTAAGTTGTGCATGTTCATGAAAAACTTGTGTTTTGAAAGAAAAGAGAGTTTGCATGATTGTACTCATGTTGTAGTGCATTGAGTATGAGTTGCTTATAGACTTCATGAGATGTGTTGTGAAACATGCCTTAGCTCGTAGTTGAGAGATTCTCCTTGGATGTATGTTATGAATATAGATTGAATATAGGCTCCATGAGATGGTGTTGAGCATGATTTTAGCTTGGAGATGGTAAGTTCCTCCTTGAACATGAGAAATGTTAGAATTTCATGCATTTTCAGTTGTTAGATGTAGTTCCTAACTTCCATGTGATACATAAAGCATGTTTAGCTTGGAGTGATGATTCCTCCTTGGTTGTGTGCATTTATATGTGTTACATGCATGATGCGTTGCTAGTCTTGAGTTGTTTCATTTAAGAAGTGCCTAGGACGTCATTCGAGGATAAATTATCCCAAGGGAGAGATAATGTAACATGCTGAATTCAAAATAGAGGATAGCATGTTAGGACTTCAAGGTGCCAACCCACAAGGACCAATTAGGGGCCATGAAGAGACCCCAAGAAAACTGCCTGAGGCAGTGAAATACGGCCAGGACCCACGCCCCATGGATGAGTCCACGGCCCGTGGCTAGGGGTCTCATGGATGGACATACTTCTCTGTCCAGACCACGCCCAACCAGGACGGACCGTAGGTCCATCCACGGTCCGTCGGTAGGGTCTCGTGGGTGGACTTTGGGACGGTTATTTTGAGGACACAAGGGTCCTTTCCAGATCTAAGTAGAATTAAGTGGTGTCGTTTTACCCTAGTCTAAACCACCTATATAAGTACTTTATCCCCCTAAATTAAGTCATTTAAGTCATTCTCTCAAACTCACCAAATGAATTGGGTTCCTCTCTCAACAAATTCTCTCTCTAGAAAGTTGATGAAGAAGAAGAGGGTTCAAGCTAGGTCAAGTCAAGTCTCCATTCTTCCACGCTTTGTGGGATTTGTAATCAAGGTATTATGGCTTATTCATCCATGGAATCCTTTCATCCATGGTGCCTCATGATTTCCTCAATTTAGAAGAAGAATTCCCCAATTCTAGTTAGGGTTTCTTCTAATGTTATGGGTTATGATCCAATTGAGTGGATTATGGTTGTTTATGATTGAATTGATAGAATTACATGTTTATAGGTTGAATTTACATGTACCCATTCCTAACCCTTGTTTCTAACCTAGAATTGAATAAATTTGGTTTTATGCCATGAAAGGAGAAATTGAGGATTTAGAGATAATCTTCTAGGATTGATGGAATACATGATAAATTACTCGAAATTGAAGTAAATAGGTATGAATTTCTTGAGAATAGAGCACATAGAAATGAATTAAATTAGACTAAAGTATACATAATGAATTATGATTAGTAGTGCTTGAGATTGAGCCTATATGATGATATATGATTAGAATTGCTTAAGAATGAAGCATGTGATTAGAATGTCTTGAGATCTAGGCATATGTAATGATTATGAAGAATGTAATGATTTGAGAGTAAGGCTTGTAGTTATGAATGTTGATTGATAATGATTTTAGACTAAAGCTAATATGATGAACTATGAATGTTAAGGCTTTGAGAGTGAAGGTTATATGATTGATGAATGGTAGATAGGATTGTTGTGGAAGGATTTACCCACATGACCTATAGTATGAATATATGAGATTATGCATGTCTTACAGAATCTATGGAAATGCTTTAAGAACACTTTGAGAGTAAAGTGTCAATGATTATGATATTGATATTGTGTTGCTTGAAAGGACATTCTTATGAACACATATGAACTTTAATGTGAAAGGTTTTCTCACATAGAATGATTCTAGGTTGAAAGGCTTGATCACCTAAAATGAATCTAGACTAAAAGCTAAATGAATGATGAGGCTAGAGACGACTACCCTTGAGATCCATATGTAAAGGATATGTGGTGATTTTCCATGTACTAATTCCTAAACCAAAGTAGCATAGTTATGATGAGATAAGCTTTACTTCAAGGAGGTATTGCAAGTATGTTTAAATATGAGATCGATTGTATGATGATAGCTTAGCTTGGATTGTTAATTGAATTGCCTTCCTTGATATGCATGTTTAGAGGTGGATTACCTATGCAAAGAGTAAGAACAAGTTGAGGTTACTTGAGAAGTGTTCCTCTTACGATATGATGATTTATGTGCATTGAATATGCTTATGACTTATTTTGATATCTCTTATGCTTATAATAGCCTATGTCTCATGTTGACTAATGCCTATGTTATTCTTATGTTGATTATTTATGCTTGCCATCATATTTATTACATTTTTTGTACTAACACATACTCTTGCCTGTATTTTTATCAAGTTCAAAAGTTTTATAAAAGTAAAGCGGAAGTCTAAACTCTTTGTCTCAATAGCCATCTAATACAATAGAATGAAATTGGGCCTAGAACATACATCATGTCCAAAACTAAAAATAATAAAGAAACTAAGAATAATGAAAGTCCGTCCTCGAAGCATGAGGGCTCACCAAAGCTCGGAAATCTCGCAATCAACCACTAGCCACGAAACTGAGAACCCTGACTATTGGACCCTACATTTGGGGAAATGTAGGCAAGAGTATGTGTTATTACAAAATAATATACCAAGTATGTGTCACAACCCAGGGGTACCCCCTAGATGGAACATGACCTATAGAACCCCGAAGGACTCCATACAAGCCACTTAACTCTCATAACATAAGAAATAGAACAATTAGAGTAAAATAGTCCAAGTTCAAAACATTTTATAAAAGCAAAGTGGAAGTCTAATACACTTCTCTCATCATAGCCATCTAATATAATAGAATTCAATTGGACCTAGCCCATACATCATGTCCAAAAGAGAAATACATGAGAGAAACTAAAACAATAAAAGTCCATCCTCGAAGCTTGAGGACTCATCACAGCTCGGGAATCAATCAACTCACCTACTAGCCACGAAACTGAGCACCCTGAATATTAGACCCTACATTTGGGGAAAATCTAGGTAAGAGTATGCGTTAGTACAAAACAATGTACCAAGTATGATAGCCATGCATAAAATATTTAAAACATGCTAAAAAGGGACATTTCATTTCATGACATGCAATTGACCAAACTAAATATCATATGAATGAGTTGTAAAACATAAGTCATAAATCATGGTCAATGTAAACTAACTTCTTCTTTAAAACCTTTGAACTCATATGCGATACTTATTGAAGTAACCTTAGTTCATTATTACTTGTGGGGAATTAGCCTTAACCAACATTGAGACCATGTGAGCTATAACATGATCCCCGGTGTCTCCCACACCAAAAAGGGTTGTCCTACTTGCCAAGGTAGAACTAACAACTTCTAGCTTGCATGGATCCACTAGCTATTAAACCTATGGGGGGCACATAGTTATGAGATAAGGAGATTGCTACTAGAAACCCGACCTCTTCTACGGGAGAGCTTCCATCTCATGAGATTGCTTTGGAAACCCGACCTCTACAACGGGAGAACTTCCATCTCACTATCAATATCCACTCGGAGCTAAGCATAAATTCTCACGGAATAGTCATTTCTTACTTGACTTCTTTAAACATGGAAAGGTGCCCTTGGACAATTAATCCAAGCTAGTTTCATTAAGATAGCTCCTCGTCTTTGATTCAATTAGGTGAGAAAGCCTTTCAATCTAAGAATCCTTTCTATGTGAGAAAACCTTTCACATTGTTGACACCCAATTTTGGACCACCACGTATAGATTAATCAACAAGTTTCTTCAATTTCAAATGATTTAAAATAATTAGTTTTATAAAATTTCAAAAAAATAAATATAATATAATTTGCAAGTCATTTTAAAATAGTTTTGTCGCCTTTTTATTAATTTTTAATTAATATATATGTATTAAATAATTATGTATATAATTATTATATTTTATGAATATTAGAAAATCGTCTCAAAAAGATTTTAGTTTTTACTAAAATATTTGGTTAATTAGTGTAGTTATATAATAGTTTATATTTTTAAATTATTTAGTTTATAATTAAGTTAATTATTCTATTTCGTTAAGATTAAGAAGCTCGTAAATTGATTAGTAATAATTCATCTAATTTCATTTTTTGGCCGATTTTAACCAATTGCCTCTTATTCGGTCGAAATTGCAATTCATTTGATTATTTTCTTAAGTTAAATTGACCACATTCTTGACTTCTCTTTCAAGACCCATTTGCCTCAAATAGCCCACTCCTATTTCCTTTCTATACCCAGCCCATTTTGAAATCCAAAACAGACCCATCAGCAGCCCATCAATTAACAATACCAAAGAACCCATTCTTTCAGCAGTACAACATACAACATAAAACAATGCGCGTACCCAATCTACCCCTGTACAACTTTGTCTTCTTCGTGACAAACCCAGAAACCCAGAAAATCAAAACCCAGAAACTCCAACAGTCCAGACACGAGCCCAACGACCTGAGCCCACTCTCGCTGTGTCGTCTTCTTCCTCTCTCCCTTATCCTCCGTTCGTACGAGAATATTCTCGTACGAAGCCAGGTGTTCGCATCTTAGGTGCTCTTTATCCTTTCTCCAAGATCAAGCGGTTCTCCTCATTTTTCCGTTGGAATTTGTGGAGAATTCGTACAAGGTCCAGCTTTCAACCTTATCCAGTGAGTAGAAAGTTCGAATTCAAAAATTTCATCCAAAAATCCCTCCCGTTTCCCCCCTAAATCAACCCTAGTCTCCTTCTGTATAAGTTTTTTTTTCCCCCAGTTTTGGGGTTGGAAAAAGGGGGCTAAAAAATAGTTAAAAGGGTTCAAGATGACATTCATATAGAGATATATACAAAATAGGATAAATATACTACAACAATTGGTAGTTTGATTTTATTTAGGTAAACTTCACTTTGATCCTAACTCATTTTTGGTTGGTGTTTGTTTGTGATCTGAAGGTCTTTGTTGACCCTCCTTCTGTTCATTCGAATTCTTCAATTCTCTTTGGGTTTACTGCTGTCTGATGAAAGATTTTTATGATATGAGTTGGTGTTTTAGTTAACTGAAGCGTGGAATGTGTCTTTGTGTGTGATTTATGCCTAGAATGCCTTGACTAATAGTTTGGCTTACTTTTTGATTGTTACGTTCAGTAGTCTATTTTCTTGTTGTTATTTTGTCCTCGTTTAGTTGCTACTTGTTAGGTTGGGCTGAAATATCGTATGTTGTTGTTAGTTTGATTCCCATGTCTACCTTTTTCAGCATTTTTGAGTTTAATGGTTAGTATCTTTAAGTTTTCTTTGCGAGTTTTGAAGAAAAAATTTAATTTGGTTGAGGTTGTTCTTCATCTTTGAGCATTTCTAAGGCTTTCCAAATGGGTTAAATGAGTTGGCTGTTTTGTATTTGGGAGTGTTAGGCAAAATCTCGAAGCTCTTCAATATGGAGGTCGACTGTTGTTGTATCTATTGTTCATTAGATGCAACAATTATTTTTCTTCTCCATTTTAAGTCTTGTGATTGTCTTACAGCGTATTGTGTCCAGTTTGAATCAGCTCTATGCCTTCATGCTACTTGTTTTGGTAAAAAACTGATTACCTATTGTCGAATCTGTCTTGAAGTAAGCTTTTGTTTCTTTCTGGTTCTCTGTTTCCTAGCCATATCTATTTTTTAGTATTTATTTAGAGACTTTGTTGATTTATTTTTTCTTGTTTAGATGACCAAATTTATATATATGAGTGCATGCTGATCTTTGGTCTCGTTAGAAGCTTTAATGTGCAACATAGTATGTGTAATTTTCTTTCTATGAATGCATGTTAATTGACGTGATAATGCCAATTACCATTTCATACCACTTTGCTGCCTAAATTTGAAGTTTAGTTCAATTTTAGTTCTATTTGTTGACTTCTCTCCTTATCGACTTGTTAATCTATTAGGTTAAGTTGTTGGTCATTCAAGCATAATCCATGTATTAATACACGTATAACCCTTTAACAAGTTGATATTTTTGCATAATGCAGTTACTGTCATAGATGTTGTTCACTGATCAATTGCTAATTTTTTTATTTCTTTTGTGCATGAACTCTCTCCATCCGAGTCCATTTTGGACTCTCTCGTTTGCATATCCTCAAGTTTAAGTTAGAGTCTACCTCCTCGATTCAACATAATTGAAAAGTAAGCCAAACTACAGGGAAACAGAGCCAGAATTCAAGTTGTATACGCCAGTATACAACAATTATACGTGAGATATACATCAATATATAGTGATATACACTCACTGTATACATCATATAAAATCAGAAGAAATGGATCCAAAAAGCTCCAAAATTTCAAATTTTATATAGTATTGTAATTGGGCCAAAGGCCCATTTATTTTTTGGTATTATTTGCTAGTTTTAGGACAGGTGGAAAATGGGCTTAAGGCCCAAAGAAAAATCTCTGTTAGTCTTGGACAGGTACAAATGGGCTAAAGGCCCAAAAGGCGAAATCAGGCCCAAGTATCGGTTCAAGCGGACAGAAACCGGACTTGGGCCCTACTCTTCTTTGTTATTTAATCGCCCTTGCATGCTTGTTTGTTTAAATTGATTTTAAGGTTTCACAATTCAATTCCCCGAAAGATGAATCGATCATTTCTTTAAAAAATTTAAATAAGTATATTTAGTTTTACTTGACACTAGAAAATATGCAAAATATTTTACTTAAGTTGTATTTTTAATATTCCCCTTTTCCCTTTAAGATAGCTTTAATCTTTAAAAAATTGTATTTTTTCTCAACTATTTTTTAAAATAATTAGCCGAAGAGTTTTAATTATCAGATAACCGCATGTTAGCGGGCTTTTTCGGTTGCTTTCAAACCCTTCCCAAAATGCTAATATGAACCCCCAAACCCCCTTAAATATTCTCATTATATTTTCTATTTTTAATCTTTTGAAAAAATCAGTTTTCTTAATTTTCCTTTAAAAATTAAGTGGTGACTCTTAAACAAGTCTAAATATTTTTTAATATAAAACAGAATGGCGACCCTGCTGGGGAATTGGTTAGGTTCTAACCTTAAAACTAACTTATTTGACTATTTGTTTGAATTGCTTAATTGTTTCAATTCTTGTATATTATAAATTGTGGCATTTCATGGCATCGATTCTGCCAAATGGCAAATAGTTTGCATTAGGAAAAAAGCCAGTTATGTGTCTTTCCACGGTTGTCCTTCAGAAAAGCACCTTGAATTCTTTTGAAGTGATAAACGAATAGTTGGTTTGTGATCATCCAATGTCGTTTATTAACTTCACCCTGTAGTTTGTCCAACTCGGGTAACCAGGTCTTGTCTTTAAACCAACTCTTAGTCAACTAGCGTAGAGCGAAACCAAATCCTTTTTAGCGCATTTGAACTAAGATGACCCAACACCCAAGGCGTGTTGGGCCAATTAGAGAAACCACATTGAGTTCAAAATGGCCCACGGCCTAAACGGACAATCATACTTATGTGTTTAAATTTGAAGGATGTATACGTTGTTTGAAAAATTATTGTCACCTGGGTAAGGGGTAGATTATATAGCTTATTCTAGTTGAAGAAAGAGCTTTACAAGCTATTTTTCCATCCAAAAGCATGGACATTCGGAGATGGAAAGAAGTTCAAGATCGAAGAACCTTCCATGGAAGCTTGTTTAAGATTGTACCCCGCGCGGGACTGATTATTTTGTATCCCATTTCCCTTATTGTGTATCCCCATTCAGTTTATTCGTAAAACTTGTATAAATTTGGGTTTTGGGGGGAAATAGAATGTTTCAAATGACGTATACATCCTTCAAATCGTTAGGCCTACCCTTGGCACAAAAGGGTCAGATATCTGTTTAGAACGACAAATAACTGTTTATTTGTTATAACTGCTTGTGTGATTATGTTGCTTTATTTGGAGATGTTCTAGTCTACTCTTTTGGAAATTTTCTAGAAACCCTAAGCACAAATATCAAGTCACTATCAAAAGTCCATCCAAATACTCTTCGAGTCTTTAGTTTCTCAACAAAGTTTGAACTTCATTTTTCAAATCTTACTCATTTAAGAAAAAAGGTTAACCCTTTATCTCAAACCGAAAGAAATTCAAGCCGGTCGAACTACGTAGGACCTGAATTCTCCCTCGTGAGATACGTAAGCAGCCTTTCAAGGCTCGGTCCTCATATTTGAGAAATTCTATCTTTTCTAACTCTTACAAAGAAATTAGAGTTACATCTCAATCGAAAACCAGAAGTACGACAATACAATCGACTTTGTCTCGACTCAAGTCGACCTTCCTATTATTCACTGAGTTCAAAATCAAAGAGACAAATTCTTGTCTATTTAGTCATTTCTCTATATATGAGGACTAGTTCATCTTCAAATGAAGCAACTCTTATGTGTTTACAATAATGTGTGTGATATTTTATGTTATTTATTATCGACACAGACTAACACATTCGTCTTTGAGTTATTTTTCTTTTTCAGGTACTCAAAACTGATCTGTGTTGAGAAAATGGCTGAACACCCATACTTCACAAGGTCCAAAGACCTCAAAGATTCCTTGTCCGACCAATGTTTTTCAAAAGGCAAAGAAAAAGTGGTTGAAAATGCTGAAAACACTGATTTAATCGAAATTAGTGTGAATGACCCTATTGTTGCTGAACAGAACAAGTTGATTGCACAATTGTTCCAACATATTGCTGAAATGAGGGCTGAAATGGATAAGACTCGAGATTTGACGGATTTGGCTATCATTGACAACACTCCTACTCCAGACAACGGAAGACCTCCACTCAATTTTCCTACTTCAGATCCAACATCCAAACATTTTCCAAACAATTCATCCACCGCTACGATTCCAGAACCTCCAGTCATTAACTTAACCAACCCTAACCCACATCATGCTTGCTCCTCACACAAAAAGTTACCTACTCTTCAAAATCCAAATACCAACAATTTCCATAATTTTCCTTCGATCCGTCAAATCTCTACTGAAATTTTCCAAAACCCACTTACCACTCAACCTATACCTCTAGTAACAACATTTTATCTTCCAATATCGCCTGAATTGTACCCTCCCTTTACCACACATTTTGAACCTGGTCATTATGAGAAGAAGGAGAACGAGTGGGAGGTCATAAAAGGAAAGGCTGAGCAAAGCATCAGAGAGGAAGTTTTGAATGCAATGAAAGACTTTCAATACACCCCAGACATTGTGGGGTTGAATTATGAAGATTTGTGCATTCATCCACATTTGGAGCTTCCATAAGGTTTTAAAGTACCAAAATTTGACACTTTTAGTGGAGTTGAAAATTCTTTGACTCATTTGAGGGCTTATTGTGATCAACTTATTAGAGTAGGGAAAGATGAAGCTTTGCTAATGCGACTCTTTAGTCAAAGTCTTAGAGGAGAAGCTTTTGAATGGTTTATTTCTAAAGAAATCAAGCAGTGGTCAAGTTGGAACGCTTTGGCTAAAGACTTCATCGAAAGGTTTGGTTATAATGTAGAATTCATCCCTGATCGATACTCTTTAGAGAGAATCAAACATAATTCTATTGAAAGCTACCGAGAGTATGCCTACCGTTGGAGACAAGAGGCTGCAAGGGTCAGGCCTCCCATGATCGAGAAAGAGATCATTGAAGTCTTCGTGCGCATTCAAGAGCCGAAGTACTACAATAGGATGTTGCTTATTTTAGGAGGGATGTTCAGTGAGATAGTCAAAATTGGTAAATCTATTGAAGACGGTCTTAAGACAGAATCATTTGAATGACTCCCCAAGATGATCCTCAGGACCACTGAGGAGGAAGAGGGAAGATGTTTCCTCTATCTCATTTGAATCGATCCAAAAATCAAACAGGCATGCTGGTCTCAATGTTCTAAAGCCTTTACCATCCAAAACCTACCTTTTAGCTCCACAAAATCTTCACCCCATCCAACCAAATTACCAAGTTCCATTGCCAAATTATCCAAATGTTCAATCAAGTTACCAAGCTGTATTGCCAAATTACTTAAATGCCCCTTTTAGCTACCGAGCTCCACAATACTCAAATTTCCAAATGCCAGCACCAAGTTGCCAAAACCCTCCAAGTTATCGTCAAGTACATTCGCTGTCGCAAAATAATTACAATCTTTCTTGTCAGAAGTTTTTGAAGAAACCTTCTCCAGTCTATACTCCTTTGGTTGAAAGTCGAACCTGACTTTTTTTGAGGTTGAAAGCAGCTGGGCTAATACAAACAATTGATCCAAAAAATGTGCATATCAATTCCACACTTTACAGGTCTGATCTTCATTGTGCTTATCAATTAAGAGGTGTTGGACATACCAATGAGAATTGTATCAATTTGAAGCATAAAATTCAGGACTTGATTGATCAAAGAATTGTCACCCTTCCAACTGTCACTTCCAATGCCAATGGTAATTTACTGTAATATGATTGACCCAAAGTTTCAAGGACCTCCCTGCCAAAACGCTCCAAATTATCATCAAATGCCTCCCACCCCAACAAGGCAATTAAGATCCACCCCGTTCAAGATTTGAGAAGAAGCCCGCTAGAAATTTCACTCCGCTCATTGAAAGCCGAACAAAGCTATTCGAGCGATTGACTGTGGCAGGTTTTATTCATCCAGTAGGGCCCAAGCCTGTTGACACTAGCTCAAGATTTTACAGACCTGATCAAAGGTGTGCATATCACTCCAACAGTGTTGGACATGATACCGAAGACTGTATCAATCTTAAGCACAAGATCCAAGACCTGATCGACTAGAAAGTGGTCAAGACCGCTGCACCCAACATCAACAGTAATCCTCTGCCGAACTATGGAAGAGCCATTATCAATATGATAGAGATAGAGGATGAGTGGTGCATGGCAAATAAGATAGTTCCGGCTAGTCCTGACAACCTTGAGAAAGTTGTAGCTTCTCCGAGCACAAGTGAGAAACTCAATTTTATGAGCATGACACCCTATCAAGCTTTTGCTTTAGTGTTAAGAGAGGGTCAGAACAAGAAGAGGATTAATCATGTTCCACCAAAGTCTTTGCCTCATTTATGCCAGGCATTTCTTGTAGATGAATATGCCAATGATGACGGTCTTGGAGAAGGAATTGGGAATCTTTTTGAAGAAGGTGATGTTGTGCCCAATAAGATGATCGAGACACCAGGCATACGAGACACCGAGCCAATGGAGCAAGTTTTTAATTGGACTTCCACTCTACTCTTCATTCCTCGCTTATCTTGATGGACAAATATGAATTTTATGCTATTTCTAAAATTGTTGATAGTCTGGAAGAGGCCCGAGACCACCCTTTATACAATTTTACTTGTTTAAGTTTTAATTTCCCTCGTAATGTTTTGAAAAAGGAAAAATGACTCATGGTCATAGACAGAGTTTGTATTTCCTTATTTTCCATGAAAGTCTCTTCTGTCGCGAAAAATTATTTTATTTGCTTTAATTTATTTTATTTTCTTTAATTCTGCTATCTAACAGTCTTTGTTTCAGCAAAAATAATTTTTTAAACCTGTCAATATCATGTCATGTCACAAGTTTAATGAACAAAATGAGGTAGATGAAGATGAGTTTGAAGAGTATGACGAGGATATCATGATATTTGAACACCTTGTCAAAGATTTGAAACAGTTCGAGACTCAGGGTCAGTCGAATCTAGATGAGACAGAAACCGTAAATCTAGAAAAGGATGACTGTGTCAAAGAAGTCAGAATCAGGTCCATCAAAGAAAAGATCCGAAGAGAGAACTTAACAGTTCACTTGGAAAATACATCGATGCATTTATTTGATCACATTTCGTGGTTGAATGTAGACATTTATCTCAAGTTGTCAATCGACCCAGATGCTATCAAGAGCTATTACATTTGAAGATTCAGAGTTTCTTTTATTTCTTTCCCTGAATCGCATTATTTGTTTGTAATCGTCTTATGTTATGTAGTTAGAAAATCATTTTGTAATGAACTATGTATGACCTGAATTCTCAAGAATGAGATACGTGGGCGGCCTATTGATGTTTGCGTAATCAATGACACAACTTCCAATGCAAGTGTTTACGATCGTGCAATAGTATAATAACCCAACCAAGGGTTGGGGTCGAGTCCCAAGGGAGTGGTTTCAAGAATTAATAGAAAAATAAAATTTAGTTCTAACTAGTCGTAGCTAAAGACATTAATGATTAAAAACATTGTAAATTAAAAGGCGGGACAAAAAAGTGTCAAATATCAATTTGGGGTTTTTGTCACAAATATAGCAAAAACAGTAAAATTAAGAAAGAAATCTATAAATGAGAGGGGATTCTTGGGGTGTGACCGCAATATATGTTGATTTAAACCGTTGGGTACATGCTTTCAATAGGAACTTTGCAAGATAATAGTGACTAGGCTAAGCTTTAGATGGAAATAAGTTCCGTCTCGGGCAACTTACCCCGTTTCAAATAGGTTCCTCTCGGAAACCCGTTTGCCTCATTAAGGCCAGCCTACGTCTTACCCCACTCACTCTTTCGAGCTGAGTGTTAGGATATGGGACTAGGGCTCACTCTCTCGGGCAGAACCTCATGTCAACCCACTCCTTAGGCCATCAGTCTAGCGGTCTTGGTTTCACGACCTCTCTCTCGAGCAAGCCGAAAACAAATGGGTGGTTTTGTATTTGCCACTACAAACCCATTAAATTAAACCACAACCACTAGGTGAAATCACCATTAAAGTACATCTGACCTATCAGCAAGCAAAACCCAACAATAATTTCAACACATATTTGCTAAATCACACCCTAAGAATGGGGTTTTTTAGGCACATATCAAGAGATAGAAATATATACCTAAATGAGCTTGCATTCAAATGGGTATGAAGATTTAAGTCTTGTTACAGGCCAAGAATGAAGAATTCAAGAGACCCAAGTCCAAATCCTTGGATATAAAACCCTTTTCTTCTTCAAGTTTCCAAAACCCTCTCCAAACTCAGAGCAAAAATAAAAGTACTAAAAATTATATTAAGAATCTGATACTGTCTAATGATATGTTCTCTATAACTCTCAACAAGTATTTATAGTTTTAAAAAATCTGTGCTGCGATGGATCATTCGACGACATTAGTCGAAATCACCGATCAACTCGGCCATTTGCCCTTTAGTGTAGTTCATCGCCTTTTTGCACCATCCTTCGGCATCATCGTGCTCGGGTCATTGGGCGATATAGTACTGCTTCGCGGAACTTCTCGGCGATGCGCCGATTGCTTCCGCCGACTTGATCCTTTCCTTCAGGCTCAGCACGCTGGAACAAAAGGCGAAGTGAGACCCTTCGGTGATTCACCAAGTGGACTCGGCGATCTTCAGGCCTTCATTTTCTCGTTCTTTTCATCCTTTTCGTTCCTTTTTGCGAAGTAGTGTCCATGCTTTCCTTCAATCTTCAAATACTTGAAACTTAAGGGTTTTCATCAGATATTGAGATAAAATAAGCATTTGAGGACACAATTTCTATTAAAATATAGCCTTAAATGAGTCCAATTTGTGGACTCATCAACATGCCCAACTTAAACTTTTGCTTGTCCTCAAGTAAACTCGAGTTCAACTGATCACAAAGGGTGTCTCAAATAGTGCTACACAAGACTCAATTATGAATGTACACAATAAGACTCAAGTTACTCATGCAAAGATCAATTGTGTACTCAAAGATTCAAGTTGTGACACACCATTACCAAAGATTCTCATGCTCGCAATATTTACTACTTGTGCAAGTTCAAGCTCAACAAAAAGTATCTAAATGCCCTTACATAAAGAATGATTCCATGTTCACACATAGAGGTTAATCAATTCAAGATCATGAATCAGATGCAACGCTCACACTCAAAAAGAGGAACACAATGCATGTTTTCATCCATAGGTTTGCCCTTATTTTCCAATTGACTTTCAATTTGGCTTACTTAAGATCAAAAAGGTCTTTTCAAGGCTTGAAATGGGGCTGAGTGCAAAAGTATGGTCATTTAGGTTTTGTGACTTCTTCATCCTCGTGAGATGTGGTGTTATCAAAACGTCCTTCTCCTTTCCCTTATCACTTTTTGTTCTAGTGCTTCTAAGTCATCCTTTTATTCATTCTTTATGTATTGCTTGGAAACCCAATTCCTTTTGCACTTTTTATTCCACAACTTTTTTTTTTGGAGGGTTTCCATTTTGTCTTGCAATACCATGGGTTAAGGGAGACTTTTCTTGCACTTCTTAACTTCTCCTTTTCCTTTTCACCACACCCCCAACTTAAGCTTTTGGCCTAAGTTGGTTATTCACTAAACCACAAATCAAGAGGATTATAAGTAGTGGGTCAAGTAAGGTCTAAGGTTCATCAAGGTTCTTCCAAAGAAATGTAAGGCTCAAGGGGTGTTCAAAAGAGTTTCACACGCTCACGGGTAGGCCACAAAAGAGGTATATGTCAAATTTGGTTCACACTCTTTAAAGTTGCCTAAGATCATTTCAAGAGCATACCTTTCTAAATCAATCAGACTAACAGAGCAAATTCTGGGTTTATTAATGCATGGTTCAAAGTAATCTAATCACACAAGGCATCGACACTTAAGTCAAACAAGACTACACACTTTCGCTAGTGTGCAACGGTCATTATAAGAGAATCAATTCGATAAATGGCTAATCACAATGAGATGCAAAGAGTTCACATATTGTCTATGCAACTTCATTTGGTCTCGTCATAGCCGCGCATTCATGTTCGTTCGATTGATAGAACTATTCAAGTCTTCAGTATTGATCGAAACTGAGACTTAAATTTTGCAAAAGAACAGCCACTTTCAACACATGAGAGGTGGCAAAACTGTGCGAAAAATTCAAAATTTTTCAGAAGGGTCAAAATCGTTTCTGTAATTTAAAACAAAAGAGTGCCATGAGCTCAAACATCCACAAAAAGTAGTGTAACAACAATTTTAAACAGAACAACCCAAATATATACAAAACACGAATCACAATTAGCACACAAAAGGTGAGCCTCACCCTACCACAAATAAAAACACATTTGTCCTCAAATGCAATTAACAGTACCCAAAAGTAAAAATAAGTAAGATAAATAAGGAGATAAAGCAGTGATCCTGGCTAGGCTGTTGCTCCATCTGTTAGGGCGGTATGGTTCTCCTGCGACTTTGGGTGTATACCTTCCACAATTTTAGCATTAAGAAGAAGGTGAGGTGGGGACGTTAAGCGAGTCATTGAGTGATTCAGCGAACTCTACACAGAATCGCCAAGCAATCCAACACGCCTATTTTCGACCCACTTTCTCGAATGCTTCACTGCCACCCTATTTCACTTTACTCAAGCGCTGTCCAGTTCTTACTTACCTGGCGATAACAGTCTCAACTACCGAATCAATTGGCGTGTCGCCGACTAATCACATGTTTTGCCGAGTGTTACAAATCCTTCCAGCAAACTTGGGTGTCAAAAGACGGTCACCGTCGAGATCGCCAACAGAGTTGGCGATGCGCCAATGATTTTTCAAGCTCGCCGAGTTTTATAGACTCCAATTTTGGGGATGTTTGGAGTCAAACGGTGGTTAAGGTCGAGTTCACCTACCTCTTCGGCGACTCGCCAATTTGATCTGTTGCTTGTCACTCCGCACTTTTCGAGCACTACTCGCACTTCCACCTATTCCAATCAGCACACCATTATTTTGCTAATACGCAAATATAAAATATTAAGGGGTTTTGGGTTGCCTCCCAAACAACGCCTTAGTTAACGATGTGGCACGATGCAAGTCCGCATATATTCTTCATTCTTGGAGTCGCCTATGTTGTAATTAGGCGAGTCCTCGGCGAGTGGTGGGTATTGACCTGATATCAGATGGCTGATTTGGGCATCTTGCAATTGAATAGTCATGGATTGAGAGACCGACACTTTGTTTAGCATTTCGATGTTCTCCTTTATCTCATTCAACATCTTCTCATGTGCCTCAATCTTTTGTTGAATGAGTGACAGGGCTTCATCATCCTGCACACTTCTCTGTTTCTTCCCATATTTAGACTTTCGAAGGGAGGAGTACTTTTCTCTTCCCATGGCTTGTACTTCCAATTCTGTGACTCGGGTGGATAGAACATCCAACTGGGTGACTAGTGTGTCCCACTCCTATTTTTTCTGGCTTCTTTGTTGGCTTCTACCATGCCATTAAGGAGTTTTGCTACAACTTCATAGGGCTGGTGTAGCATACCGCCATTACAAAGTTGATCGGCTATACATCTATTCTCAGGTCCAAGACCCCTGTAGAAGCACTCCAGTAGCCCCTTATCCGTCATCCCGTGAGATGGGCATGGTTGCAACACCGCTTGAAACTTCAGCCACATTTCCTGAATCGTCTCATCCCCTACCTTTTTAAAGGTCACGAGGTTGTCCCTTAGGTTCAATAGTTTCAGAAGGGGATGATCCGTGTGGTATCCATAATGATTTTCCATTCTTCATTCCCTACTTTGATATTCAAACTAGCAAAACAAAACTACAATTTAGATTAGTAAAACTAAAACTAGCAAGAACCAAATTTTTTATTTAACTAAGAATTCCCAAATAACACCACTCCCCGGCAGCAGCGCCATTTAGATGTTTGCGTAATCAACGACACAACTTCCAATGCAAGTGTCTACGATCATGCAATAGTATAATAACCCAACCAAGGGTTGGGGTCGAGTCCCAAGGGAGTGGTTTCGAGAATTAATAGATTTTTTTTTTATTTCTAACTAGTCATAGCTAAAGACATTACCGATTAAAAACATTGTAAATTAAAAAAGGAACACAAAAGTGTCAAATATCGATTTGGGGTTTTTGTCACAAATATAGCAAAAACAGTAAAATTAACAAAGAAATCTATAAATGAGAGGGGATTCTTGGGGTGTGACCACAATATTTGTTGATTTAAACCTTTGGGTACATGCTTTAAATAGGAAATTTGCAAGATAATAGTGACTAGGCTAAGCTTTAGATGGAAATAAGTTCCGTCTCGGGCAACTTACCCCGTTTCAAATAGGTTTCTCTCGGACACCCATTTTCCGCATGAAGGCCAGCCTATGCCTTACCCCACTCACTCTCTCGAGCTGAGTGTTAGGATATGGGACTAGGGCTCACCCTCTCGGGCTAAACCTCATGTAGACCCACTCCTTAGGCCATCAGTCTAGCGGTTTTGGTTTCACGACCTCTCTCTTGAGCAAGCCAAAAACACATGGGTGGTTTTGTATTTGCAACTACAAACCCATTAAATTAAACCACAACCACTAGGTGAAATCACCATTAAAGTACATCTGACCTATCAGCAAGCAAAACCCAACAATAATTTCAACATATATTTGCTAAATCACACCTTAAGAATGGGTGTTTTTAAGCCATACATCAAGAGATAGAAATTTATACCTAAATTAGCTTGCATTCAAATGGGTATGAAGATTTACGTCTTGTTACAGGCCGAGAATGAAGAATTCAAGAGACCCAAGTCCAAATTCTTGGAGATGAAACCCTTTTCTTCTTCAAGTTTCCAAAACCCTCTCCAAACTTAGAGCAAAAATAAAAGTACTAAAAATTATATTAAGAATGTGATACTGTCTAATGATATGTTCTCTATAACTTTCAATGAGTATTTATAGTTTTTTAAAATCTGTGCTGCGACGGATCATTCGGTGACATTAGTCGGAATCGCCGATCAACTTGGTGATTCGCCGTTTAGTGTAGTTCATCACCTTCTTGCACCATCCTTTGGCATCATCGTGCTTTGGGTCATTGGGTGATATAGTACTGCTTCGCGGAACTTCTCGGAGATGCGCCGACTTCTCCCTTGTTCCGCCGACTTGATCCTTTCCTTCAGGCTCAGCACACTTGAACAAAAGGCGAAGTGAGACCCTTCGGCAATTCGCCAAGTGGACTTGGCGATCTTCAGGCCTCCATTTTCTCATTCTTTTTAGCCTTTTCGTTCTTTTTTGTGAAGTAGTGTCCATGCTTTCCTTCAATCTTCAAATACCTGAAACTTAAGGGTTTTCATAAGATATTGAGATAAAATAAGCATTTGAGGACACAATTTCTATTAAAATATAGCCTTAAATGAGTCCAATTTGTGGACTCATCACCTATGTCTGCCTCGGTCACCCCTTTATATATTTTCAATATTTCTCTTTTGTACTTGAACTACATTCGACCTGAATTCTCAAGAATGAGATACGTTTGCAGCCTATGTCGGTTCCTTGTTTTATTTTCTTATTTTTATTAATCTTCGAGAGGGGGAACTACGTTGACCTGATTCATTTATCAACGGGATACGTGGGCGCCACAACGGCTCGGTCATATCTCCTGTAAGATTTCTATTGTTTCTTTACAATAGAAATTGGGACAAAATTTTTGAGAGGGACTCAAAAATTCTCAAGAAGAAGATTTCTCCAACAAGTCAAGACTGAAATTATGTTGAGAATTGTAACTGGGACAAATTTTTTGAGAAGATCTCAAAAATTCCACGATCCGTTAATCAACGGTTCAAGATACACCGAGACAGTTAACTGGGACAAAAACTTTTGATGATGACCTCAAAAAATTTCATCATGGCTTTATTATAGATTTAAGATAACTAAGAAAAACTCCAGCATGATCAGGAGTTCAGAAGTAACTTCAAGTGATCCCCCAACGCTGTTTTAAGATCAAAAGTCAACTTTAACAATCTTTGAAATTTCAAGAGACAAGATCACCCAAACTTCAACAATCTTCAGAATTTTTCCAACAAGTTGTCTGATAGATATCGAAACATTAACCCCAAATGCGTTCATTAAGCTTGACATGACATGATATTTGGCAATAACCTTTTTCAATTAAAGCTTTTTGAAAACCTTTTTTTAAATATTTTATCTATATGTTTCAAATATTTTTGCATAAAATGTTTTGTCTTGTCTATCGAGAAGCAAGAAATCAGAGCGATTAATCGAAGATAGCAAGACAAGGAGCAAGCAATTGAAGAACTCAACACAGATTAGTTTGTTTTTAAAACTAACATTTTTTTGTGGATGCAGGTCTATCAGTTTGCCTTAAGATCATCATAATCCTCCATTCAATGAATATGGAGAAGTCAAAAGGGTGAGGAGCTCCCCGAAATTGACAACTTTTTTGTGGATGCAGGAAAGTCATTAAAGTTTTTCAGAAAAAAGAAACAGTTTAGAATACGAGCAACAATACCTCGTTTAAATTCCCAGCAAAGCATGAGTCACAAGGAATACAAATGTTCAAATGTGAATAAGTGAAAGCGTCAGTCTCAACATGTACAACCATCTACAATGACATCAAATTACATTTCTACTTATTATCAAATAAGATAATACAACCACACAGAGGGACATTTCTACAGTATTATCAAATGAGATAGTACCACCACACAGAGGGATATCATTGTCATTTTATCGATGAAATATCATCATTCTGCTAATGGATCAACATTACCCTACCAATGGATTATTAACAAAGAATCATCATCCTATTAATGGAGCATTAACGTCATCACCCAGAGGGATATCAACCTAATCTTACCAATGGATCATCAACGAAGAATCATCATCCTATCAATGGAGCATCGTCATCACCTAGAGGGACATCAACATAATCCTATCAATAGATCATCAATAAAGTATCATCATCCTATCAATGGAGCATCAATGTCGTCCCCTAGAGGGACATCAACATTGTCCTACCAATGGGGCATCATCATCATATCATGTAGCAGTATTATCCTACTAATGGATCATCATCATCATCCTATCAATGAAGCATCGTCATCCTACTGCGTCAAAACTGATGGAGGCTGATGTCAGAACATTTATAAAAAAGAACAAGTGTTGAATATGGTAAAACATATTACTTCTCTGTTTAAATTACAGTTTTGCTAACAAGTTTATTTCATTCTTTGTCGAGAGCATCCAAGAGGATGAATTCTCAAATCAAACCACATGTGTGAAAGACATTAGAAAAAAGGGATGCAACACAACGTGGAACTTTTTCTAAGCGCAATCTGAGGAGCGATAATAATCGAGCCATCCACCTCGTTACAGTGGACAATCATCGAGCCATCCACCTCGTTACAATTGGACTATTATTGAGTCATCCACCTCGTTATAATTGGATAATCATCGAGTAATCCACCTCGTTACAGTTGGATATTCATTGAGCCATCCATCTCGTTACAGTTGGATAATCATTGAGTCAGCCACCTTATTACAGTTGGATATTCACCGAGCCATCCACCTCGTTAAAGTTGGACATTCACCAAGCCATACAACTAGTTACAGTTGAATATTCATCGAGCCATCCACCTCGTTACAGTTGGATAATCATCGAGCAATCCACCTAGTTACAGTTGGACATTCACTGAGTCATCCACCTTATTACAGTTGGATAATCATCGAGCCATCCACCTCGTTACAGTTGGACATTTACCGAGCCATCCACCTCGTTACAGTTGGACATTCACCGAGCCATCCACCTCGTTATAGTTGGATATTCATCTAGCCATCCATTTCGTTACAGTCGGATAATCATCTAGGCATCCACCTCATTACAGTTGGACATTCACCGAGCCATCCACCTTGTTACAATTGGATAATAATAGAGCCATCCACCTCGTTACAGTTGGACATTCACTGAGCCATCCACCTCGTTATAGTTAGATATTCATCGAGCCATCCACCTCGTTACAGTTGGATAATCATCGAGCCATCCACCTTGTTATAGTTGGACATTCACCAAGCCATCCACCTCGTTAAAGTTGGATAATCATCGAGCCATTCACCTCATTATAGTTGGATCATTATCAAGCCATCTGGCTCATTTTAGAGATCATTGGAGTTTGCCATGCACAAAACAAGTAATGACCTCTCCAAATCCTCAGCAAATCATGAATTGTAATGGGCATACGGTGTTTGAAAGCGGTATCCATTACCTTTTACTCTCAATAGTTCTTTATTTTCTCATGTAGTTGAAAAAGATGTTTATGTCTATCCATTAAGATATGCTCATTTGTTATATGAATGATCTTTCTTTATTTTTCACTCAAACCACTAGCTAAAGGGGCATTATGTCTACTAATTATTTACTTTGAGTGTGCAAACATATACTAAACATAGTTATGTGACATCTTTCATAGCAAGAGTAAATGAAAAGCATCGTAAGAGATGTTACCACTTTTTCCAATTACAATTTCTACTAACAAGTTTATTTCACTCTTTGTTGAGATCATCCAAGGGGATGAATTATCAACCACAGGTGCAAACAACATTAACAAGGATGCAGTACAACGTGAAACTTTTTCTTAGCAGCGAACTGGAACATAGTTTGAAGAGGAGTATCAAACTCTTAGGACGCGAGCCGAGGAGCGACTTCCACCACAATCAAACCACACCCCTATTAGAAGGCATGTGGGTTTTTCTTTAGGTTTATTGGTTTCTATTTTGCATCCAGAAAACTTTTCACTCTCGCCGGAGGCAACTTTCCAATCCGAGTGACAATGCTCCAAGAGCTTTGGAAATTATGTCCGTGTAAGTTCTTACTTATGGGTGTGAAATGCACCACATTCATGGCTAAGATGTTGCGAGCCTCTTTTTCATACTTGACTTATTTGTCACTCTTCCAGAACCAAAGGTTATCTTGCATAATAGATTTCCTTTTCAACCGATCGAGTTGAACTACAAATAGCCTGATTCCTAAGTTGAGGGATATGTAGGCGGGATTAGTGTTGAAAACTTGGTTGTACTCCAACATTCTCTCATAATTCTTATTCCCGAGCATCCTAATATCTTCATAATTTGATATCAGGATAGCTTTTGAGTTCTTTCAAAAATCAAGCGTTAAATCAAGCGCATCGAACTACAAGTGGCTTGAATTCTCATATAACCTGAGATATGTAGGAAACCCACATTCGAAGTTCAGCCGTAATTCCTAAAGTCTGTACCAAATGCCCTTTTTCTAAATGATGAATATGTGGTCAGTCAAAATTGGATTCGTCAATTTCATTTGCCTCAAATTTCATTCATCAATCCAAGTCAAACGAGGGACAGTTGTTGACACCCAATTTTGGACCTCCACGTATAGATTAATTAACGAGTTTCTTCAATTTCAAATGATTTAAAATAATTAGTTTTATAAAATTTCAAAAAAATAAAAATAATATATTTGCAAGTCATTTTAATATAGTTTTGTCACCCTTTTATAAATTTTTTAAATAATATATATGTTTTAAATAATTATGTATATAATTAGTATATTTTATGAATATTCGAAAATCGTCTCAAAAAGATTTTAGTTTTTACTTATATATTTGGTTAATTAGTTTAGTTATAAAATAGTTTATATTTTTAAAATATTTAGTTTATAATTAAGTTAATTATTCTATTTCTTTAAGATTAAGAAGCTCATTAATTGATTGGTAATAATTCGTCTAATTTCATTTTTTGGCCGATTTTAACCAGTTGCCTCTTAGTCGGTCGAAATTGCAATTCATTTGATTATTTTCTTAAGTTAAATTGACCACATTCTTGACTTATCTTTCATGAACCATTTGCTTCAAATAGCCCACTCCCATTTCCTTTCTATACCCAGCCCATTTTGAAATCCAAAACAAACCCATTAGCAGCCCATCAATTAACAATACCAAAGAACCCATTCTTTCAGCAATACAACATACAACATACAACAATGCGTTACCCAATCAACCCATGTACAACTTGTCTTCTTCGTGACAAACCCAAAAACCCAAAAAATCAAAACCCAGAAACTCCAGCAGTCCAGACGTGAGCCAAGCGACCCAAGCCCACGAGTTCATTAACCTTCATCAAGGAAGTATGAGTGTGAGGGAATATGCTGTAAAGTTCACCCAACTATCCAAGTACGCTCCAATTATGGTGGTGGATTCAAGGACTAGGATGAGTAAGTTTGTGACGGGCGTGTCCGACTTGGTAGAAAAAGAATGTCGTACGGCAATGCTCAACCATGATACAAATATCTCACATCTTATGGTGTACGCCCAACAAATTGAGGAATCGAATCTTAGGGAGAAGAATAGGGAGGATAAAAGAGCTAGGACCGGTGATGGAAACTTCTCTAATACAAAGTTCGAGGGATAAGGTCGGCTTAGATTTTGACAAAGGTTTTCCGGTCAAGATTCATATAATGCTCCTCCTAAGTCTAATAAGGAAAGGGTTTCTAACCCTAAACCTTAAGGAGGAAATGGAAGTGGTTCTTCTTTTTCTAGATCCATTTGTGTGAAGTGTGGGAAGAAACATGATGGGAAGTGCCTAGCCGGCATGAACGGTTGCTATGTTTGTGGCAAGAGTGGCCACAAGATGAGAGATTGCCCGATGCTCAAGGTTAAGGGGAGAGAGGACAAGCAAGCTCCTCCAAGCGGTTCAAACTCCAATGCCCCAAAGCAAAACTGCTTTTATGCTCTTCAATCCCGAGGTGACCAAGAGAACTCCCCGGATGTAGTCACCGGTATACTACAAGTTTTTCATCATGATGTATATGCTTTGTTAGATCCCAGTGCTACTTTATCTTTTGTGACACCTTATGTGGTGATGAGATTTGATGTTCCCCCGAAAGTGCTCTTAAAACCTTTTTATGTATCTACTCCTGTTGGTGACTCTGTGGTGGCTAAGAGGGTCTATAAAAGGTGTCCCGTTTCCTTATCCCATAGAGTTACTTTGGTCGATTTGGTAGAGCTAGATTTGCCAGACTTTGATGTGATTCTTGGTATAGACTGGTTGCATGCATATTATTCCTCGATTGATTAAAGAACTCGAGTGGTTAGTTTCCAATTTCTGAAAGAGCCTATCCTAGAGTGGAAGGGGGGAAATTCTAGGCCTAGGGGTCGGTTTGTATCTTGTCTTAAAGCTAAGAAGATGATCTTTAAAGGGTGTATTTACCATCTTGTTAGGGTGAGGGATGTAGATTCTGAAACCCCTACTCTAGAGTCGGTTCCGGTAGTTAATAAATTCTCAGAAGTTTTCCCTGATGATTTACCGGATAGTCCTCCCAAGCAGGAAATAGATTTTGGTATTGACCTTCTCCTGGATATGCAACCTATTTCATCCCTCCTTATAGAATGGCTCCATCAGAGTTAAAAGAGTTGAAAGAACAACTATATGATTTGTTGGATAAGGGTTTCATCCGATCGAGTATCTCTCTTTGGGGTTCTCCCGTGTTGTTTGTTAGAAAGAAAGATGGGTCTCTTCGGATGTGCGTTGATTATAGTCAATTGAATAAAGTGACAATCAAGAATAAGTATCCTCTTCCAAGGATAGATGACTTGGTTGACTAACTTCAAGGGGCTAGTTATTTATCTAAGATTGATCTTCGTTCGGGTTATCACCAATTTAGGGTGAGAGGGGATGATATTCCAAAGACGACCTTTAGAACCCAGTATGGTCATTATGAGTTCGTAGTAATGTCATTTGAGTTGACTAATTCGCCGGTGGTATTTATGGATTTGATGAATAGGGTGTTTAGAAAATACCTTAATATGTTCGTAATCATGTTTATTGATGATATTTTGATCTACTCAAGGAGTTAGAATGAGCATGTTGACCATTTGAGAATTGTGTTGCAAGTTATTAAGGACCAACAACTTTTTGCAAAGTTTAGTAGGTGTGTATTGGTCATATTGTGTCAAGCAAGGGAATTGAGGTAGATCCTAAGAAGACAGATGCGGTCAAGGATTGGCTTAAACCTCTATCTCCCTCCAAAATTTGAAGCTTTTTGGGTTTGGCCGGTTATTATAGAAGGTTTATTGAGGTATTATTTTCCATTGCTTCACCTTTGACGGCTTTGACTAAAAAAAAAAGGCTAAGTTTGTGTGGTCGGAAGCTTGGGAGAAAAGTTTCCAAGAGTTGAATGACAGATTTACTTCCGCTCTGGTGCTGACTTGACCAGAAGGTACAGATGGTTTTGTGGTATATTGTGATGCCTCTAGAGTTGGGTTGGGATGTGTGCTTATGCAAAATGTAAGGTTATTTCCTACGCTTCAAGGCAACTTAAAGTCTATGAGAAGAATTGTCCTACCCATGATCTTGTGTTAGCGGCGGTTGTTTTTGCCTTAAAGATTTGGAGGCATTGTTTATATGGGGTCCATGTTGATGTTTTCACCGATCACAAAAGTATACAATATGTGTTTAGTCAAAAGGACTTGAATTTTCAGCAAAGTAGGTGGCTAGAACTATTGAATGACTATGACATGGTGTCCTTTATCACATTGGTAAGGCTAATGGGGTAGCGGATACTCTTAATAGATTGTCAATGGGTAGTGTGGCTCATATAGATGAAGAAAAGAAAGAGTTGGTTAGTGATATTCATTGGTTGGCCCGACTAGGTATTCAACTAGTGGATTCCACCAAGGGTGGTGTCATGGTTCATAATGGTTCCGAATCATATTTTTTGATGGATGTGAAGGCTAAGCAAGGTCTTGATCCTATATTAGTTGAATTGAAAGAGACAATACTTAGGAAGTACATTGAGGCTTTCTCCCAAGGGGGAGATGGGGTGCTTAGGTATTAAGGGCGTTTATGTGTTCCGAATGTTGATGACTTGAGGGAATGGATCCTAGAAGAAGCCTATCATTCTCGGTATTCTATTCACCTGGAGCCACCAAGATGCATCGTGATCTACGGGAGGTCTATTGGTGGAATGGGATGAAGAAAGATATTGCAGAATTTGTGGCCAAGTGTCCTAATTGTCAACAAGTGAAAGTTGAGAACCAAAGGCTAGGAGGTTTGTCCCAAGACATTGCTATTCCTACATGGAAGTGGGAAGACTTGAATATGGACTTTATAGTTGGTTTGCCTCGCACCCGGCGATAACATGACTCTATATGGGTGATAATAGATCTGATGACAAAATCGGCTCACTTCCTTCCTGTCAAGGTTTCATATTCGGCAGAGGACTGTGCCAAGATGTATTTGAGAGAGGTGGTGAAATTTCATGGTGTGCCTATGTCTATCATTTCCGATTGTGGTACGCAATGCACTTCTCAATTTTGGAAGTCATTCCAAAAAGGTCTTGGTACCAAGGTTAAGCTTAACACGACTTTTCATCCCAAACCGATGGGAAAGCGGAGCGTACTATCCAAACTTTGGAAAACATGTTAAGGGCTTGTGTGATTGATTTTAAGGGTAATTGGGATGACCATTTTCCATTGATTGAATTTGCCTATAATAATAGCTATCACTCGAGTATTGGAATGCCTCCATTTGAGGTTCTTTATGGTAGGAGGTGTAGATCTCCTATAGGTTGTTTTGAGGTTGGTGAAGTTGCATTGATAGGTCCTGAGCTAGTTTATGAAGATATTGAGAAAGTTCGGCTCATTAGAGAGAGGTTGAAAACGGATCAAAGTCTCCAAAAGTCATATGCCGATGTTAGAAAAAAGGATTTTGAGTTTGATGTTCATGATTGGGTTTACTTGAAAATCTCACCTATGAAGGGAGTGATGAGGTTTGGCAAGAAAGGGAAGCTTAGTATGTTGGCCCATATCAAAATTTGAGATGTGTTGGTAAAGCTGCCTATGAGTTAGAGTTGCCAAATGAGTTGGCTTCAGTGCATCCGATTTTTCATGTCTCTATGCTTAAGAAGTGTGTTGGATATCCGACATCCATAATTTCCCTAGAAGGTTTGGGAGTTGATGAAAGTTTCTCTTATGAGGAAGTTCCACTTGAGATTTTAGACCGGTAAGTTAAGAAGCTAAGGAATAAGGAAGTTGCTTCCGTGAAGGTGTTATGGAGGAATCATTTAGTTGAGGGGGCTACTTGGGAGGCCAAGGACGATATGAAGTCCTGATTTCCTCATCTCTTTCCTTCTACTCTTACTCTAGCTTTAGGTAATGAGTTCCTCTTGGTTTGTCTTATGTGTTGGGAGTCATGTGTGTTTTATGTGTCCCATGGTCTCCTTAAGTTATGCATGTTCATGAAAGTTTATGTTTTGAAAGAAAGTGAATTATGATTGATTTTCCCTCATGTTGTTGTGCATTTAGTATGAGTTGCCTATACGCTTCATGAGATGATTGTTGAACATGCATTAGCTATGCTTTTTTAGAATAAATTGCATGAAGGCTTCATGAGATTGTTTTGAGCATGGTTTTGAGCTTGGAGAAGGTAGTCTCTGCTAAGAATATGAGAAATGTTTAAGCGTTTCATGCATAATGGGTTGTTAGATGTAGTTCCTACTTCTTTGAGATGCATTGAATGTGTTTTGTATGGAGTTGATGTTTCCTCCCGTGTTTTGCGCATTATTATGATGTTTCATGTATGATGGGCTGCTAGTCCCGAGTCTTAACTTCCGTAAGGTGTCTAGAGTGTCATTCGAGGACGAATGATCCCAAGGGGACGATATTGTAACACCCCGTATCCGAACATGGGAAATGAACCAGAAATTCAGAACCTGCAGGGGTCATCCACGAGGACCACCAATGGTCTGTAGGTAGACCAACGAACCGTAGGTGTGGTCCGTGGATTGGATCCCCAAAATAGTACTTTCTGACCATGAACGATGGCCCACCAGGACGGGCCGTGGGTCAAAGCACGGTCCGTTAACTAGGGTCCGTGCATGGGTGCCTTAGAACAGTCCAAGTCTGAACCACGACTGGACCTTTGGGTCGTAGGTGGGTCCATGGTCTGTGGCTAGGGGCCCGTCATTTTGCCAAAATTCTTTGACAACCAACCATATATGTGCAGGACGGACCGTAGGTCTATCCATGGTCCGTCGACTGTGTTTGTCGGTCGGTAGGTCGGTGACTGTTGGCAGTTATTTTTAAGGGTAATTGGGTCTTTTCCCAATTAATTAATTCCTATACTATGTCGTTTTTTCTACATCTAGAACCCCTATATAAGCCTTTTTAACCCCAAATTAGACCCATTTAATTTATTCTTCCAAATCCTAAAAGAAAACCAACTCCTCTCAAATATTCTCTCTCTAACGCTTGAATAAGAAGAATGAGGTTTCACCTAGGGTTTCAATATCAAGGTTTAATTAATCCATTGGAGCTTAGCTTTGGGCTTCGTTGTTGAGATATGGTAGTTTTCATCCGTGGATAGCTTTCATCCATTGAGCCCTCTAAAAATCTCCAATTTCAAAAGTAAGAAATCCCCAATTGTTAGGGTTTGATTCAAAAGTCATGGGTTCCTTTCAAACTTAATTCTAATGGTTGAATTATGATATTATAAGCATGAATTGATGATTTCCTATGGTTTTTATGATGTATCCCCAAGAACCCATGAATTTCCCCATATTTCTTAATTGTGATCTCATAATGTAGGTATTTATTGATGAAAGGTGAATTTTATGAATTTATGCGTGAAGTGATAGAATCACATGAATTACAATGAAATCCATGTCTAATGATTGAATTCTAGATGAGATGATGGAAAGTAAGTTATGAACCTTGAAAGGTTAATTTTTATGAGATTATGCATGTTTTCATGAAGTCTATGTATATGCTTTAAGGACACGTGAGAGTAAAGAGTCAATGATTATGATGATGTTGTTGTGTTGATTGAAAGGACATTCTAATGAATACATAATGAACATGATGTCAAAGGTTTTCTCACATAATGATGATTCTAAGGTTGAAAGGCTTTCTCACCTAATTGAATTTAAGATGTACATGTTGGCATGGACGGTGAAAG
This sequence comes from Solanum acaule, assembly GCA_036250505.1. Classification (NCBI taxonomy): domain Eukaryota; kingdom Viridiplantae; phylum Streptophyta; class Magnoliopsida; order Solanales; family Solanaceae; genus Solanum; species Solanum acaule. The sequence goes on along the minus strand of JAJOOR010003192.1, from coordinate 55,124 downwards.
GTTTTCTCACGCATGATCTAATGAGCTATCCTAATGAAATAACTAGGATTGGTTGTCAAGGACATCCTTCCATGAGACATGGGTTATCTAAGACTTAATAAGTACTCCATGGGATTTATGCCTAGCACCGAATGGATATTCAAATGAGATGGAAGTATTTTACGTTAGTTGAGTCTGCGCTTCCCATGTATGTCTCATGAGATGGAAACCTTTTGTATCAATTGAGTCTGGGTTTCTAGTAGCAATCTCTGTATCCCATAAACTATGTGCCCCCATAGGTTATCTAGCTAGTGGATCCACCTAAGCTAAGAGTTCATCGTTCTACCTTAGGCAAGTAGAACAACCCTTTTCAGTGTGGGAGACACCGAGTGATCATGTTATAGCTCACATGGTCTCATGTTGGTTAAGGATACTTCTCACAATAAAAACATGAATAATGAACTATGGTCACTGAAGAAGCTTTGTATATGATTTCAAGGGTTATAAAGATGATGTTGACTTATGTTGTCCATGATTATGACTTATGACTTCTAATATCTTATATGATGTTTAAACGTGGCAAATTGCATGCTTTGAAATGAAATGTCCCTTTTTTGCATATTTTCATGGATTTTATGCATGCTTATCATACTTAGTGCATTTTTGTACTAACACATACTTTTGCCTACATTGTTCCCCAAGGTAGGGTCCAACAAGCAGGGTTTCCATTCTAGTGGCTAGAGCTTGGACTTGATATCTTCCCGAGCTTGGTGAGTCCTCATGGTTCAAGGACAGAGTTATTGTTTAGTTTCCACTTCTTGTATTCCCTTTTTTGACATGATATATGGGCTATGCCCAAATTTCATTCAGTATTGTAATAGATGGCTATGATGAGACAAATGTCTAGACTTCCGCTTTCTTTTATGTAAAACTTTTTAAGAGTTGGAAATGTGTTTTACTTTTTATTGTTCTATAACTTTATATTATGATATTCTAAGTGGCTTGTATGGAGTCCTTCGGGGTTCTATATGCCTTGTCACGTCTAGGGGGTACCCCTGGGTCGTGACAAACAACATCTTCGATCGTTGTGGATGGAGGGATCCTAGAAATAGCTGGCATCTCTGAACTCAAAACCTCGGGAAGGTCCACCGTGACGAAGAACATAGATAAATTGGTGGATTTGAGCTCATCCACATCACTCCTCAATCCTACAACATCGGCCCTTAAGGACATAACATCATCGGACTGGCGACCTCCCTTCTCACATGCCTTAACTCGCACAACGAGGGCGTCCAAGGCTTGGCCATGTACATTAATCAACTCCCGGTGCTCTCGCAATTCAACTTGGATAGGGGCAAGGGCAACAACAATGGCCCACCCAATCAATCCTGGGACAACCGTCTCAACTCGGGAAGGACGTACATCAGCAAACTGGCTAGATAGCCTATCTTATATAGCATCTCCACTGTCAACGGGAGGCGGGAAGTAACAGCAGTGTCTGCCTCCAACGTATCCACATCAACGATCGGGGATGTGTCCACTGGCTGCTCTCCTCCGCTCATCCTCATCCCTACTGTACTCGGTCTCGATCCGCCAAATGTTAGTAGAGGAAGTGGGAGTCACTTACAAATCTACCTTTGCCACAAAGGGCACTCTAGCTCACTGGCACAACTCTATGATCAGCATTGGGAATGAAAGCGATGTCTGGCTCTGCTTAGCCCACATGGCCATCTCTTACTCAATGATCATCCCTAGATTTAATCAATCACGATTAATGATAGATCCCAACAAAGCTGCTTTCAGGTGCCAGAGGATGGATTCTTCTGTGACGGCATGAGTGTACTGCTAATAAACCCGAACCAGCACCTCGTAGCTACATCTAGGTCCTTGTTCTCAATATGGACCCCTAGATCAATCCACAGAGGTGTAATGTCAGAAATCAAAGGAGAGTGCTACCTGTTAAGGTCATCTAGGGTCTTCTTCTGAATCCGACCTGCTAAGAAGTGGATTATCTGGACTGTGCACCCCAAAGCCTCATTGATTCTGAACTTCTAAACTTTACCTTTTTACCTCACACATCACCACATGATCAATAGGTGCAAATGAGTTGGCTTTCTTCTTGCCTTTTGGGACTAGCTTCTCGTACTCCTCATTGAACTCCTGGATCCAAGAAGGTATATAAGGGCCTCGGGGCTGTGTGAATCTTTCAAATTTGTGGAACCAAATTGTCACTACTAAAAAATTGTCAAAAATCAATGGACGGAAAAAAGATGGATGACGTCACACTTAAAATCGACGGACATCATCGCACTTAAAAGCGACACAGATTGCAACACTGTCCGTCGCTTTTGAATAAAAATAATTATTTTTAGATTTTTTTTACAAAAAGCGACGGACAACATCTCTTAGTCCGTCGCTTTTTTCGCAGATTTTTGCGCCAAATATATATATATAATTTATAATTAATTATTTAATATAGGTAGAGACGCTGTTCGTCTATTTTTATTAAAAATAATTATTTATAAATTAAAAATAACCACGTTGTCTGTCGCTTTCTATTAATTTTTATTTATTAATTATGTTTTAAAGAAGCGACGAACAACATCTTTATGTCCGTCGCTTTTTGGTCAAAATCTTCACGCCACAATCACAAACACAGGTATATCCTCAAGATCATACATTCAAATCATGATTTCATGGAAATAATAATTCATCTAACTCATTTACAGCAAGTGTGATCAACATTGCAACATTCATACATGTACAAGTATCGTAATGAAGCAAGAACAAGCATACATCACACAATCATAGAATGACAACCATCACCTACCTCGAAACAAGTTTGAAACCCTAAGAAATTGATCCTTCCCTTTTCGGATTAGTTCCGCTTGTTCTTGGTCTACAAACAATCAATACAATGCGGGAATCAATAAACAATCATTAATTACCCGGATTACTGACAATTCCATGAACCCTAGATCAAACCCATGATCCCAATCATCCAAATTAGGGTTGTTTCCACCATAGAATCTATATCAGAACCCTTCCCCATCAATATTCACCCATTCTATTACGTTCTACAGATCAAAAAATGGATTCAGGTAGTGAAAAACTTACCTTTATTCTAAAGAATGGTGAAAACGAGTAGGAGTCGCCTGTGGTTCATTTCTTAGCTCTAAAAATAAAAAAGTGCCAAATAAGGTTGTTTAGGGGTTTATTAACGACATTAATTCATGTCGGGCCCGCCACAGCTGCCCTGCCAAAGCAGCAGAAATCCCCACGGAGGCGGCATTTGCGAGACAGAGCAATTTAAGGAATTCCAAATTTCCCATTTCACAACACACATCTAACCAACGACGCTCAGAAAATATCCTTTACGCTAAGATCGATTCTGGGAGTCCTACTCACCCGAATTCAATTTCGTAAAGTCGTACGGATTCCTTAACGAGTTATCTAACTACTCATGTAATCTAAGTCATAATTAAATCAACAAATTGTTACCAGATTTCCCTACACCATAAAGACTCCAATTTCATCAAAATCTAGACTAGGTTGGGAAAATCCACATACTACGCAAAAAAATTCCGGCCCCAAATTTTTTCCCCCGTTGGCTTTTCTATAACGACGGAAACATGTCGTTACATCTCTAATATATGAAGTTAAATTTATTTGTTTTTGTTCACAATATCTCTTATGATGTAGATATATGCTTCTGAATATCTTTTTCCAAAATTTTGAGAATTGTCATGATTTGTTTTTTTTATGCTCTAAAAATAATAATTACTTTATTTATTAATGTTACTTATGTGATTTTGATTGTCAGGAAGTTTGCTTCAAAATAGTTATTACTATATGAAAATTGCCTTTTTATTTTACTTATTTACTATTTCTGAATATCTAAGTATTTTAGACGAGGAAAAAGTTCATATGACTTGTAATAATGCCAGTTGAAGTTTGTTTCATTTTAATTTTTATTATTTATGTAATATCTAATTTTATGAGATAAATATTTTCATTAATGTAAATATATATTTATATTTGGGTAGGTATTGATAAATAAATTAAAGTATTATATATGTCAGTAATATTATCAAGTTAACAACATCTTCTAACTTCAATATATATTAAGATTAAAATCATCCAAGTTCTTTTTTTAAAAATAAACTCATAACAAATGTGAAAATATGTGAATATATGAATCATTTAAAATTTATCATTTGTAAAATAAAATTTATATTTAGAAATATGGAATAAGCATTTACATCTTGTCCATACACCAAATTAAAATCTAATAACTATATAAAAAAATAGTAACGTTAATTAAAAGTCCTACTTATTTATGTAAGTATAAAAATTATTAGAAATTCAGCTATTTTTCACATTAATTCTTCAGTTATAACATTATAAATTCTCTTAGTTATTACTAATTATTGCGAACGTTATTCACACTCTTTTACATTCTTAGTTATAATATTATGAATTTCATACTTATTACATTAATTATTTCTGTCTTTCATATTTCTTTATATTAACTTTTGACCAATAATTATGCATATTATTATACCGCCCCTATATATGTGATAACACGGTGTTGTTATTTTTTTCTTTAACGAATCATGCTTGGTTGAATAAATTGAAAATCATTTATATCTTTGCTGGGTGTAAGATGAAAAGGTGATTATATATATGATTTCATAGATACAATATATTCATTAATATTAATTTTTTGTTTTTCCGGTAAAAAAAATGAAACATTTATTAGTTAACGTTTTTGTTCTCTTCACATGTTGATATGAAATCTAAAGAGTTTAACGTGGAATACACGTGTAAAGCATCTGGTTAGATGACAACAAAAATACACAACAAATATCGTCTATAAGGTAATATTAGTGAGATGCGACAAATTACATGATTGAACCTCATCAAATTAAAACACATAAATACATTATTGCATTTAACTAATAATTTTTTTATTGACCATCTTCATAGGTGCACGTGAATAAGAGATGTATATATGAAAATCCACATTGAACATTCGCAATGAATCTGCAATATTATTTTGTACTAAGCTTATTATTCAAATATTCACTTAAATAAGCAATATTATTTAATATAACATATATTTTCTTAATTGGTAATCACATGCAACTCACGTGTCAAAAAACTAGTATATATATATAAAGTAATCAATTTTCAGATTACTTAGCCAACCATGACATGAAAATTAAAGGTTGTTACAACGCAATTACTTTATCTAGTGTAACACCTCAGAAATTGGAAATTTAAATTGAAAAAGAAAGATTACATTTTTAGCACTAATGTGTGTTCTACAAGCCAACCTACAAATCGTTGGAAGTTCTACGTGTCGTAAGAAAGAAGTCATAGGAATTGAGTTGAATTTTGGGAAAATGTCAAGTCTCTAATGATTATCTACGGATGGACAGGATGAACTGTACATAGGAATTGTTACAGGCATAGAAAGGCTTCAATGGAAAGTGATTGAACTCGGTGAGATTCTAGACTTGAACTTGGGTTCTACAAACTGGCTCTATGAGACGTAGAAAGAACAATGATCCGCAGAAGGGTCTCGTAGAAAATTTTCAATATTTTGTTCCCCAGCATTTGACTCTACGGTTGACCATGACGATCCATAGAAATTCTTACGGGCCGCAGGTCAAAACCGTAGAAGTCATCTGACAGTTTTAAGTCAAGGTTAATTAGGTGTTTTCCTATCCTTTTAATACCTCAAATACATCATTTATAGACTACTCTACTGACCTATAACTAATTTTCCACTCCCAAGTCTAACCATTCCCTCGCATTCACTCAAAACTTCAAATTCCCTCCAAGTTCATCCTCTTTAGTTCTCTATCAAGCTCCAAGGTGAAGAACTAGAGTTTCAAAGGCTTCAAGGATTTTCTCTCTTTCTTTTAGGGCTTTGATCATCAAGGTATGTGGTAATTCACCAAGGGATCTCTTTCATCCATTTGGTTCAAAAGAATATCAATTCTCCAATTGATTTGCACCCAATTCTCCTAGGGTTTTATGTATTCTCCATGGGTCCAATTGATTATGATTCAGTTACCCAAATTCAACCTTATTATGCATGATTTTACCTAATTACATCATTTTCAATCAATTTTATATGGATCCATGTCTATGCCTATTTTATAAATATTAACTATGATTATGAACTTTATAAATTATGATTTAGATCTGTGCATGTTTTATGAAATTGATGATTTATGACTAAATGATACTTTTAAGATAAAGAGTGAATGATTTGTGAAGGATTTTCTCACATTTGAATGAAATAATGATTTAGATGTTTAGGAAGGTAAGTGTATTATTAAGAAATAATGGTTTTGAAAAGAAATACTCTAATATGAACTTATGATTGGCTTGGTAGTCTAGAGTTATTGCCTTCCCAGTATTTTGATATGACATGATTATGATTATGTATTTTACTTGGCACTGAGAGGACTTTGGAATGGAGGTCTTACCATTATAAAAGGTTTGGTCTGTAGTAGCAATTCTCTTGTCCCAAACTATATGCCCCCGTAAGATTCTTTTAAATGACTTAGCTAAAGGATCCACTTTAGCAATATTGAATGATATGGAGTTCTTACATGTCAAGTAGACTCTCTCTTTTTGGTGTCAGGGTTACACAATATTCAATGTTATAGCTCACATGGTCTTTATTGTAGTTAATGGTAAATATCACACAAATGAACTATATTTTCTTCAAAAGTCTTTTCAAAGCTTTTTTATGGTTTTCAATATGCGTTGACCTTGTTTAGATTACGATTTCTCTTTAGGGGCTTTTTACTTGGTCATCCATATCATGTTTAACTTCACCATTTTATCATGTTAATAGTTTATGCATTTCCCCATATTTAGTACATTTAAATTACAAATGCATATTGTCACTATATTGTTTCATAATATAGGGTCTGCTGCTCCTCCTCCTGAACATGAATAGATCGGGATTTCTCAGCTATTGAATACTTGGATTTGTGAGTACTCATGATTTGAGGGCAAGGCTATGGACTATTTTATTGCTTTTTATGTCTTTGTAGTTTCCAGATTATGTTCGTGACTTAGGCTTGTTCTAGTCACATTTATGAATAGAAGGATTATGTTAGCTTAGTAGTACTCTATGTATTCTCTTATGTACTATGTTGGTATCTTTTATTTCATCTTAAGGGTTGAAACATATTACTTATACTCTTTCATATTACATTTCTTCTACATCTTTCTTATGCCAAGCGTTTTGTTGTCACAACCCAACTTCTTATGTCATGATGGCCCCAACTATAACCACCAGTAGGTAAGCCAATTGGTAACCCAGAATGACAAGTAATGGGTACAAGGGTATAACTAAACAGGAAATAACACTAATAACAAGGAAAGACAAATATAGGAACAAACCAAAACTATAAACAATGGAAACCCTTCCAGAACCTTGAAGTCACGAGTACAAAACTTTATAATATAAACAAGTACAAGTCCCAAAAGTAGACTGTAACAAGCCGTCTCTAAGGCAAAAGACTGGCTAACATATATACAAAAGAAGACAGGCTGATCAGGATGCCAAGTTCTCACCCTTGTCTCAGATATCTACAAGCTGCAAAATATGGCATGAATGATCACCACTGGTAGCTGGTACAAGGATTTGCATCATAAAAAAGATGTAGAATGTAGTATAAGTACCAAAAAAGGTACTCAGTAGGCATCATAGGCTGATTGAGCAGGAAATATAATTACAATAAGAAAAGATAGAATCTAGACACAAACAGAAGTCAAAAGATGATACGAAAAGAAAGAGGGCACACGAGCAAACTGAAAGTAAATCTAATTACGACTAAACTAAACCTAAATGGACCCCATAATCCTAGAAGGTACACTTGTGTGCAATTTTAAATAAAAACCTGAACATACCCCATAAGCATGGTACTACCCTCGAAATAGTATCGATAAATCCTAAAACAGGGTTACTCAGAAGAAAAGTAGGAATAACAAACTACCCACACCCAATTCACACTTTTCATCACTAATTCACACATATATGCTCAATTTGAAAGAATGAAATACAGAAAGAAAAGAAGTCGTAACCTACAGATAGGTTGACCCCGTGCACTCCAAATCACCAGGTCGGAGCTTTTCCTTTCCGAACAGCCTGTGAATGTTTCCACGCTATCAAAAATAGGATCATAATTTAATTACAGTTATTTAAAGACTAAAGAACATAAAATGGAAAAAGATCCACTTTAGAGTCAAATGGAAATTGTGGGACCCGCATTGGAATTTCTAGAATTGGCTCCATCAAGATGTCCTAAACTACTCCTCGAACTTGTGTTCTGAAATTTAACTCAATCCAAGGCTCGGAAGTAGCAATAACAACATGCAATTTCAACAATAAATTAAGCCAAGGCATCCTAAAGATACACCAATTCACCTCAAATAGAGTTTCTTCAACAACTTCTAATCATAAACCTAAGTAGTCACGCCCCCAAAGATCAAACTTGACTTTGAATCACTCAAATCAAAGCTCAGATGAGGGATAAATCACCTTTTGAAAATGAGAAATGAAGCTACAAATTCGCTATATAAATGCCGAGATCGGGTCGCTAAAAGTCTATTTCTGGTCGCTAAAAGTCTGATTCCCGGTCGCTAAAAGATTGCTCTAGATATCAGCACTATAGTTGGTTTGCTTAAACTCCAAATTCTCCAACGGGGTGCTCAGGATTCATTCGGAACCTTGTGCACACAAATGAGATATGCAACTCTACCAAATTCAATATTCTGGATTCAACAAAGTAGTCAAAATTTTCATACTAGATCATCTTGTCAAAAAGTGGGTCCCACCCTCAAACTCTATTTTCAGCCAAAATCCTTAAATGGGCTCGGAATTAACCTGGAAGCCTCGGGATCCAAAGGGTAACACGCACTTTCAGAATGTCTTAGTTAATGCGCACCTTCATGGTAGGAGTGATTAATAAATTAATAATGATTTGGTATTCCATATTTTAAGTGTTCAAGGGACCTATCTCATGTTATAAATTGAAGCGAGTTGTGAAATAAAAGTTGGCGAAGTTATTGTATGTTTATTTTAAAGTTTTCACTGAAATTTGGGTCATACGTCTAGATGATTTTCTCCCAATATATTAATATTTATGGGGCCTATAATCTATCAAATCAAAGGCCTATGAGTCTAGTTTCCAAAGCATAAAACTGTTCATTAATACAACTTCAGAATAGAGAGATATTTGCATTTTCGTGAGATAATGCAAGAAGGAATGTGAGGAGGGCCAAGGTCGGTGGAAAATTTATTTAATCAACCGAATTCATTTTCTTTTGCATTTTCACGTTTCAGCAGTACAAAATATAGAGAAATTCTCCCAAAATCCATAAAATACTCTTTAGGTTTTAGTGCTTTCATCTTGCAAGCTTAAGGAAATTTGCTCTACATTGCGAGCTCATCATTTTGGTATAGTTTTCTTTGTGGATTGTGTAGCGTACCTCTATGATAGTTTTAGCAACAAGGGTTTTACTTTCTTTGGAGGTTTTGAGCTTTATTTGAAGCTTAAGTTCAAGGTAAGACCCTCCTTTCGTTGATTCTAGCCTTGGTAAGCCGCAAATAGTGAGTTGCGACGGCAATCTATATCTTTTGTTGGATTATGATAGTACTTTTCAATCTTTAGTGTAGATTGTGGTGCTTTCTTATTGTAGTATCGAAACAAGTATGTTAAGGCTATTCCCTTTGTTGGGCATGTTTTCTTAAAGCTTCGGAGCGATATAATAGAGTTGTTATCATTGGTGAACGTGTAGACATAATTGTTAGTGCTTGGCTGATTGAGTGGTTGTTATCCTTCCTTGTTGGGACTCGTAATCTTTTAATAACGACCCTATGTACGGAATGACTTAGAGACTATTTGTATAGATTATTTATAGCTGAATTGATTGCCTTTAGCCTATAGAAAATGTTTGTTATTGTCCTTTGGGATATTGTGGTTAGTTGCAGAGTTATGAACTGCCTAAGAGGGCCATGTTGTTGCCAAAAAAGGCTATGTTTTGCTTACGAGGCTACATTCATTCCAAAGAGAGCTATGTGTTGCCTATCAGGCTATAAAAATGTCTAAGAAGGATATGCATTGCCTACGGAGCTATATTGTTGCCTAAGAGGTCTATGTGACTTCCTATGTGGACAAGGGGCTAGCGATAGGGGTATATAGATTGATTAGGCACCTTCTAGGCTTATGGGGCTTAGGTAGGTTGTCTTGTTTGTTCCTTGGACCTTTCGAGCTTAAGGGGGCTTGGTTGGGTTATTGTTTGAGTATTTTTGTATGTTTAGATTCAGTAGCAGGTCAGTATGCTAATCTTATTTTTGATTTCCTTAACTTATTAACTTTATTATATTATGATACCTACTTATTTAGTCTGTTGCCTTTCTGTAACATTCCGGAAAGTTGTAAACTAAATTAGTGTTTAACATGAACCTAGTAGGCTAAGTAAAGCTTGATGTTAGGGTTAAAGCTTAGAAAATACCTCCTCGTGCCTTAAATTTCATGTGCGCATGTTAGAAAGTCAAGGCCTAAATGCCAAGGACCAACCATGGGTCCTTGAGGAAAACGCCTGGAAAAGACACCTGGGCAGTGACCTACGATGGCACCTACGCGCCGTAGGTCCACCCAAGCCCCGTAGGTGGGGTTCGTGGGTTAAGCCCCCAAAAGTAGGTTGCGGACCAAGCTACAGGTCATGACCTACGGACCTGTAGGACGGCCAGTAGGCCAACCTACGAACCGTTGGTCTGAGGCATAGGTCATGCCTGGAATCTAATGTATCTCGGCCAAGGGAGGGGTAAAAGGGTAAATTCCTAGGTTAGTTATTATTAAGTGAGGTCATTTTTAGTTGATTATTTACACCTATAAAAGGATTTTTAAGCCATTGAATAACCCATATACCTCATAATCTCAACTACCCAAATAATAACCAACTCAACCCTCTCCAATAAATTCTCTCTCTAAAACCCCCATTGAAGAAGAAGAAGCTAAGGTCTAGGGCTCAAGAACTCACCTTTTCTACCCAAATTAGTGGAGATTCTTCAATTGAGGTATGGTGGTTTTGGTTCATGGTTAACTTTTCATCCATGAAGTCCTTAAATTCTTTATTTCAAAGTAGATAAAGTCTCCAAAACCTAGGGTTTCTATTCTAAGCCATGGATTCTTCTCAAAACATTTTCATTGATTTAGTTAATCTATATTATGACTGAATTTTTGATTATCAAGGTATTTATGAGAAAATCCTCCATGAATCTATGTTTTCCCCATAACCCTAGTTTGTGTCTTGTGAATTGGATGAATTGTAGAAATTATGAGATTGTTCTTCATGTAGTTTAGTTTATTGAATCATGTCACCATCTATATCTAATGTAGTAATCCTAGATTGATTGGTTGAATGTGATCTATATCCTTGAGGGTCAAAACATGAGAATTGACTATATGTATGAGATTTGTGTGTATCCAATAGGATTGCTTTGAGAGTAAAGTAATTATATTATAATCTAATTGTTGAGTTTATTGGATGATTATCCTCATATAGACACTTAGGTATGAATAGCTTATAATGTGAAAGATTTGTCACATATAGTGGTTCCAAGGGTTGAAGACTAGTCTCCCCTAATGAACCTAGGAGATTTAGATTGAGTTGTGGGATAGAGTTTCAAGACATTCTTCCTTAATCTTAATGTTAAGTCAAGACTTAATATAAAATCAATGGGAGTTATGCTTAGCACCGAGAGGATAGTGATATGAGATGAAAGCCCTCACGTTAGTAGAGACCGGGTTTCTAGTAACAATCCCCTTATCCCCTGAAATATGTGCCCACATAGGTCTTTAGCTAGTGGATCCACATAAGCTAAGAGTTCTAGTTCTACCTTAGGCAAGTAGGACAACGTCTTTTCGTGTGGGGTAGACACCGGATTCCATGATTAAGCTCTTATAGTCTATGTCGGTTAAACCTAATCCCAATTTGATACAATGAACTAGAGTTGGAGTTATGAACTATAATCACTTAATAAGCTTTCCTTAGTGTGGATAAGATTATGGGATCTTATTCATACATTGCACAAGGTGGTTTTGAGGGTTCTTATAGTTTGTTTCCTTTATGTTGAGATGATCAAGATGTTGAATATGCTTCTAATTATGCTTTTGCACTTATTTCTATGATAGTTCATAAACTTGATCAAATGCATAGTTTTCAACTAAAATGTCCCTTTTTAGCATCTTTAATGGTTTTCATACATAGCTACCATACTTAGTGCAATAATTGTACTAACCATATTTCTTCTATTCTACTAAGTGTAGGTTCTAGCGTTTTAGGCGATTCCTTCTAGTTCAAGCTTTGGTTGACTACTCTTCAAGCTTGTGGTATGTCTTCATGGATCCGAGGATAAGAGATTTATTGTTGTTTCATTTCTTTAGTCGTACTAGACATTTTCATATTCTTTATTATAAGGGTTGTGACCCTATTATTTTGAGACTCCGATTGTAGTAGATGGCTCAATGAGACTATGTCTAGACATCCGCTTTACTTTTATGAAATTTTTCTTAAAGACTTGAAATTGTGTTTTATTCTTTATTATTTTATACTTATGTGATGATGATAAGCTAAGTGGCTTAATTGGGTCCCTTTCGGGATTCCATGTGCCATGTTACGTCTAGGGGGTACCCTTGGGTCGTGACACTTTCATACTCGACACATTATTTTGTACTGATGCCTCTTGCTTAGGGGAGATGCATTCATGCCTGCTGGTCTTGTCAACCGACTCGATAGATCTCCCCAAAAACACAATTGAGTTCCACTAGGTTTGCTAGCCCCTCTTTTCAGAATTGCCAAAGGTAATAGGTTTGTTGGCTTTTGTTGTATATTGTTTTTGGGTAAGTCGGGGCCCTGTCCCGACCAAGCTTTACTACTCTTACAGGCTTTTAGACTAGTGTGTTGGGTTGTATACTCATGTTATCGACAAAGTTTTAATTGTTTGTTTGTTGGCCAAAGTTTGATGGTTGTTTGCTGTGTTAACTTGATATATAGCATTTACATTTTCCTAGATATCATGGTGGCCTGAAAGACCCAAACATAACTTATCTAATTGTTGGCTACTTCTTTATATGAATTGTTCGGAGTCGTTGTTTCCTTTCTGTAGTTGTTGATAGGGGCCTTACCGACCGAGGAATTATTTTTAAGATGAGATACAATAATTTTTTTCTTAACTATATAAGGCAATTATACTCTATTTAGTAAAATAGTTCAGCAGGGTCGGTTCAAACCTCTGTTTTGGCATTAGGTACCAGTTGCACCCCTTGTGTTTGGGGCGTGACAAACTTGGTATCATAAGAACATTGTATCCTAGGGATTCTTCAAGATGTATCTTATAGATTCTTGCTTATAAATGTGTTGTGCACCATATGCTATAAGCAGTAAGCTAAATTGCATGTTACATTGGTTATCCTTATTTTGCTTACCTCATGCTATAGAGTTGGGTCTTAAGGAATTACTTTCCAGACTTATATTTGATTTTTGTATACAGAGAGATGGCTCACACCAGATATACTTCATCTATGCAGGGCCTAGATACCGTTATAGGTGAGGGTATCCACGAGGCTCCATTTGAGACAGCTCATCGTGAGACCCATGATGAGACATCTTCTCAGTCCCATATAGTTTCTCCACCAACTCAAGAGCCTCTGAAGGATACAGGACCCCCAACACAACCAGAAGTACCATGTCCAGCTCCTTCTATTCAATCTGATCATGACTTCAAGAATGCAAAGTGTATGTTAGCACAATTAGTCGTTCCACTGCGCTAGCCCATTATCAAGAGTTGTCGTACCTTCTAAGGGGCCTGGAAGTTTGAGTGTTCGTGACTTTCTATCCTTGCGTCCTATAGATTTTACAGGGAAACATCATAGGGAGGACCCTAAGCATTTTGTCGATCATCTTCATAGGATCTTCAGGGTGATGCATGCCTCAGCGACTGAGCGAGTTGAGTTAGCAGCCTTTCGATTGTGTGATGTTCCAGTATTGTGGTACAAGTGTTTGAAGAGATCTAGGGAGAAAGATGCACCTCCACCCTCTTGGGATAACTTTAACAAATCTCTCATATATCACTATCTACCTCAAGAGATTTGGGATGTCCGAGTAGATCAGTTCCTAAACCTTCGATAGGGAAGCATGAATGTCTAGAAGTACGGGCTGAGATTTTATTCATTGGCTAGGTATGCACCAACATTTGTTGATATGATTCTTGACAAGGTTCGAAGATTTGTAGGAGGGATTGACTCAAACTATATCGATACTTGTACTATCGCTGCACGAAATAATAATATGGATATCTCTCAAATTTAGGCATTTGCACAAAGCATAGAAGAGCGTTGACATCAGTAGTATAAGAGGGAGAGGGTTGAAAGAGATCAATAGAAGAGGGCTAGGCTCGCTAGTTCACATTGACTACTTTTAGGGTGGTCCCAAGCCTCGATATTCTAGTAAGCCACCCAAACCTCCACTACAGAAGTTCCAAGGTATTAGACCTGATCGGCGTGGACACTCAGGTTCAAGTGAGGGTTCAGGAGCATCAGGGTCTCAACAATAAAGGAATGCAGGCTAGTCTAGGTTAGCCCTGCCGTGTTATGATACATGTGGTAGGATGCATTTTGGGAGATGTAGGTAGGGTTCCACATGTTATTATTCTTTTGGGCATGAGGGTCATATGTGGAGGAACTGCCCGACCATAACTCAGGGTGGTATGGCTCAACCAACTGGTTTAGGAGTAGGTTTTGCCTCATCATCACATTCTACAAGGCGTAGACCTTAGACTTCAGCACGTAGAGGGAGAGGTAGATGGGGAGCATCTGGTTCTTGTAGTGGCCAGAACAATGCACATGCACTTGCTGACAGACAAGACTCAGAGTCATCACCTGATGTTATGATAGGTATATTGGTTGTTTTTTCTTATTGTGTTTATGCTGTGATAGATCCAGGCTCTACCATATGTTATGTTACTCCATTTGTTGGGGGAGTTGTGTATAGCAACAAAATCATTATATCGACTCTTTATTGTGTCTACACCAATTGGTGAGTCTATTATTGCCAAGAGAGTCTATCTAGGTTGCACAAAAGAAATCATTGACCGTTAGACCTCTTTAGACCATAGACATGGTAGAGTTAGATATGGTCGATTTTGACGTGGGTATAGATTGGCTAGCATTTTGTTATGCTAATGTTGAGTTTTGGACAAAGATTTTTAGATTACATTTTCCAGGAGAGGCAGTGCGAGAATGGAAAGGTAATATAGCAGCGCCGAAAGGTAGGTTTATTTCCTATCTTAAGGCAAGGAGGATGATTAATAAGGGTTGTATTTATCATCTTGTTCGAGTTCAAGGTATGGACCTGTTTTTGATTGTATTTATTGATGATATTTTTGTGTATTCACGTTCAAAAGTTGAGCATGCAGATTATTTGTGAGCAGTCGTTTAGGTTATTCGAGATCAGGAACTTTTAGCAAAGTTCTCTAAGTGTGACTTCTGATTGAGCTTTGTGTCTTTCTTAGGCCATATTGTATCAAATGTGGGCATTATGGCTAATACACAAAAGATTGAGGTCGTGAAGACTGAGCCTAGACCCACAACTCTGATAGAGGTTCGTAGTTTCCTAGGGTTAGATGGGTACTATAGAAGATTTGTAGAGGGGTTTTCTTAACTCTTAGCACCACTGACAAAGATGACTCAGAAAATAGTTAAGTTTCAGTGGATTGAGTCTTGCGAGCATAATTTCCAGGAGCTAACGGACAAGTTGACATCAGCACCAATCCTACCCTTTTTACAGGGTTCAGAGGGCTATGGAGTGTACTGCGACACTTTAGGTATTAGGTTAGGATGTGTTTTGATGCAACATGGTAATGTGATCTCATATGCTTCAAGGCAGGTGAGGAAGCATGAGAAGAACTACCCAACCCATGATTTAGAGTTAGTTGTAGTAATGCATACATTGAAGATCTAGAGACACTATCTATATGGTGTTCATGTTGACATCTTCACAGATCATACGAGCCTTCAATTTATGTTAAGACAAAAAGAATTGAATATGCGACAACATCAATGGGTTGACTTACTAAAATACTACGACGTAGATATTTTATATCATCAAGGGAAGGTGAATTTGGTAGTCGATGTGCTCTACCACAAATCAATGGGTATTTTATCCTATTTAGGTGATAAGAGGCATAAATTAGCTCGAGAACTTCATAAGTTAGCTAGCTTGGAAGCCAGATTATTATAGGCAAGTGATAGTAAGGTAAGAGCTCAGAACACAACCGTATCATCTTTAATCGTAGAAGTGAAGGCACAACAACACGAGGATCCCTACTTAGAGCAGCTCAGAGGCAAGGCTCATGATAAGGAGTTTTTAGCCTTTGATATAGCAGGAGATGGAGTCCTCAGATATAGAGGTAAATTGTGTGTTCCAAATGTTGTAGGGCTTCAACATCATATTATGGTAGAGTCAGATCATTCCCATTATTCTATTCACCCAGGTTTGACGAAGATACACCATTATATTAAAGAGATCTATGGTGGCATGAGATGAATAAGGACATTGTTGAATTTGTGTAACACTACACCAGAAGCCTGTTAGGCGGGTCCAGGAGATAGCCATTCCTTTGTGGAAGTGGGAGGCAATTAATATGGATTTTATTACTGGCTACCTCGATCGCAACACAAGTTTGACTCTATTTGAGTAATTGTTGATAGGCTAACAAAATTAGCCCACTTCTTACCGATTAAGAGCTTTTTCATAGCCAAAGACTATGCAGGGCTTTATATTAGAGATATTGTTAGGTTGCATAGTGTCCCAATATCTATTATCTCTAATAGAGGCACACAATTGACCGCTAAATTTGGGAAGTCTTTCTAGAAAGGACTGGGTGCACAGGTTAATCTCAATACAACTTTCCACCCTCAAAGAGATGGCCAGGCTGAGCACACAATTAAAATGTTAGGAGATATGTTATGGGCGTGCATGCTAGATTTAAAGGGAAATCGGGATGACCAGTTACCTCTTATTGAGTTTGCTTATAATAATAGTTATCATTTTAGCATCAAGATGGCCCTTATAAGGCTTTGTATGGGCAGAAATGAAACTTACCCGCTTGCTGGTTTCAAGTAGGTGAGTCAGGGTTGATTGTACCATAATTAGTACAACAGACACTTGAGTAGGTTAAGCTCATTCAAGAGCAGTCATTGACACATCAAACTTGTCAGAAGCCATTTTGAGAGGTATGATGAATAACCTTAGAGTTTGGTGTCGATAACTGGGTATTCTTGAAAGTCTCACCTATGAAGGGTGTTATGAGATTTGGAAAGAAGGGAAATGTTAGTCCAAGATTTATTGGTCCATACCAAATCTTTCGGAGGGTAGGAAGAGTGGATTATGAGTTAGAGGTTCCTTCGGGGCTAGAATATGTTAATCCAGTTTTCCATGTATTAGTGTTGTGAAAGTGCATTGGAGACCCTTCTCGGGTTGTCCCAATTTAAGATATTCAGATCACAAAGGAGTATTCATATGAGGAAACTCCAGTTTCTATATTAAATCGACAAGTCCAAAGATTGAGGACTAAATATTTGGCTTCTGTTTAAATCTTGTGGAGAAATAAGAATAGGAAAAAGGTGACTTGGGAAGCTGAGGATGGCATGAGATCCAAATATCCTTAGTTGTTTCATACTTTAATGTGATAGCATATCAATTTATATCAGTGCACTAAGGTAAGATACCAATTTGATTTTCATATTGTTGATTACGATTATTAGTGTTGTTTTTGTATTATTGTTGATAAAAATCTTATTGCAAAGCTATGATGTGTAACTATTGGTGTCATCCTATGAGATGTCTAGTTTGGAATTTTCTGCACTTAAGGTTCCTGGATAGTCAAATTTGTAGAGGAGACTTCGCCAAAATTTTGGCAACTAACTTCATAACTCAGATTTTTCATTTGAGGACGAATGTTTCTAGGGGGAGGATGTAACACCCGCACTTTCAGAATGTCTAAATTAACCCGCACCTTCATGGCAGGAGTGATTGATAAATTAATAATAATCTGGTATGTCATATTTAAAGTGTTCAAGGGACATATCTCATGTTTTGAAATTAAGTGAGTTATGAAATAAAAGTTGGTGAAAGTTATTGTACGTTTTTTTAAAAAGTTTTCTCAGAAATTTGGGCCAGATGTCTTAGTTATTTTCTCCCAATATATTAAGATTTTTGGAGCCCATAAGCTATTGAATTGAAGATGTATTATTCTAGTTTCCAACACACCAAACCTTTCATTAATACGACTTTAGAATAGAGAGATATTTGCATTTTTGCGAGATGACGCAATCAGGCACATAAGGTTGGCCAAGTTTGGTGGGAACTTGTCAAGGTCGGTGAGAACTTTATGTTATCAACCAACTTCATTTTATTTTCCATTTTCACGTTCCATCAGCCCAAAATACATATAAATTCTCCTCAAATCCATAAAATACTCTTTAGGTCTTAGTGATTTCATCTTGCAAGCTTCAAGAAAGTTGCTCTACGATGCGAGCTCATAATTTTGGTATAGTTTTGTTTATGGATTGTGTGGCTTACTTCCGTGGTGGTTGTAGAAGCTAAGGTTATTTGTGTTTGGAGGTGTTGAGCTTTATTTTGAGCTTAAGTTCAAGGTAACACCCTCCTTTCATTGATTCCAACCTTGGTAAGCCGCAAATAATGAGTTGTAACAGAAATCTGTATCTTTTGTAGGATTATCATAGTACTGTCCAGTCTTGTGTGTTGGTTGTTGTTCTGCCTTATTGTAGTATCAAGGGGGTTTCGAGTAGAAGTGGATAGGCCACTAGAATTAATCAAAAAAGGTATGTTAAGGTTATTCCCTCCATTGGGCATGTTTTCTTAAACCTTAGAAGCAATATAATAGGGTTGTTATCGTTTGGGAACGTGTAGACATAACTGTTAGTGCTTGGCTTATTGAGGGGTTGTTATCCTTCCTTGTTGGGACTCGTAATCTATTAATAATGACCTTATGTAGGGCATGACTTAGAGACTATTTATAGATTGTTTATAGCTAAATTGCTTGCCTTTGGCCTATTAAATTGTTTGTTA
Source organism: Solanum acaule (assembly GCA_036250505.1). Taxonomy (NCBI): domain Eukaryota; kingdom Viridiplantae; phylum Streptophyta; class Magnoliopsida; order Solanales; family Solanaceae; genus Solanum; species Solanum acaule. The sequence continues at coordinate 35,957 of JAJOOR010003192.1, read as the reverse complement.
TTGCCCTTGGGGCTATTGTGATTAGCTATAGAGCTACGAACTGCCTGAGAGAGCATTTCCTAAGAGGGCTATGTCTTGCTTACGGGGATATATTGATGCCAAAGAGGGAAATGACATGCCTACGGGGCTGTACTGATTTAAAAGAGAACTAAGTGTTGCTTACGAGGATATATTGACTCCAAAGAGGGCTATATGTTGTCTACTGGGCTGTACTGATGCCTAAGAGGGATATTCTGCCTACGAGGTTGTACTGATGCCTATGAGGGATATGCGTAGCCTACAGAGCTATATCGTCGCCTAAGAGGTCTATGTAACTTCCTACACGGACAAGGGGCTAACGATAGAGGTATGTAGATTGATTTGGCACCTCTTTGCTTATAGAGCCTAGGCAGGTAGTCTTGTTTGTTGCTTGTACCTGCTGAGCTTATGGGGTCATGGTTGGGTTGTTTTCGAATATAGTTGTATGTTTAGATTCAGTAGCATGTCAGTATTCTTATCTTATTCTTTATTTCCTTACCTGATTACCTTTAGTGTATTATGCTACATACTTATTTAGTTTGTTTCCTTTCATACTAGGTACATTATTTCATATTGACACCCCTTTCCTGGGGGCGCTGCATTCATACCTGCTAGTCCCAAAAAATGACTCAAAAGACCTCCCCAGCAGCACCGTTGAGTTAATAGGTTGCCTATCACCTTCTTCTGGAGCTGCCAGAGTTAATATGTTTGTTGGCTTTTGTTGTATATAGTTTTTGGGCAGGTCGGGGACCTAACTCGGCCACGGTTTTCTATCGTAGAGGCTTTCAGACTAGTGTGTTGGGTTGTATAACCATGTTATCAACCATGTTTACCTTGCCTGTTGGTTTGCTAAAGTTTGATGGTTCTTTAGTGTATTGTTTCGATATATAGCGTTTACATTTTCTAGATATCATAGTGGCCTCGACAGTCCAAACATGACTTATCTGCTAGTCAGCTACTTCTTTATATGAACTGTTGGGAGTAGTCATTTCCTTTATATAGTTTTTGATAGTAGTCATCCCAGCTGAGGGCTTATTGTTAAGCCGAGATACTCTTATTTGTTTTCTTAACTATGTGTGGCTACTATGCACTATTAGCAAATGGTTCAGCATGGTCGGCTCAGGTCTAAGTTTTTGCATTAGGTGTCAGTTGCACTCGTTGAGTTTGAGGCATGATGCAAAGGGTCGTTCTAGAGAAAATTCAATATTCCAAAGCTAATCGCGCATTAGCTCATCCGGCTTTGTTTACTCAAAATGTTGACTAAAGTCAAACTTAGGCCTTAACTTTAAAATTAGAAGGCCTAATCGCACAGACTTGCATTGAAAGCCTCGAGAGTCATGTCGACTATACCACTGGCCTAAAATGACCCTTGTGGAGCTGATGGAACCGTTAGAGTTTATTCTGAAGGCATCTTCTTGAAGTTTTGATCAAAACTTACCATTCAAGGTTCCAAAGCTCCAAAATGGTGAAACTCGCATAAAAAACTAAACAGACGATCATGTGACCGAATTGTCAATCCCATATATTAATAAATGACTTAGGGTGGCTATAGAAAACGTCTAAACGACGAATATGAGGCATAGACACAGAAATATCATGGAGGTATCTACAATATCCACTAGTGAAGAGGACTTTCATCCGCAAAAGTAAGAGTCATGAAGTACCTGAAGGCTCAAACAAGCAAGGAAACTTCTCATCCTCCTCAATTGGATGACGCCTCCAACGGACTTTAACAATAGGATTGTCTCTCGAACGCAACCGTTGCACATCTCTGGCTAAAGTGGAAACTAGCTCCTCCACAAAAGTTAAGTGCTCATCCAACTCTGCTACATCATACTGAAGAACATGAGACTCATTAGGAACATACCATTACAACATTGAAACACGGAAAACTAGGTGGATAGCTGAGAAAACCAGAGGTAGAGCCAACTCATATACAACCTCGCGAAGTGTCCAGGTGATCTCAAAAGGCCCAATAGACTTGGTGATAATCTTGGCCTACCTCTCAAATCTCATAACACCCTTCATGAGAGACACATGCAGAAAAAGTCTATTACCCACTGAAAACCACAAAGGCCGCCACCTACGGTTAGCATAACTCATGCGTCTACCCTGACATGTCCGAAGTTTTTCCTCAATCACCTTCACCTTGTTCAAAGCCTCTTGAATCAAGTCTGTACCACGCGGTCTAGGCTTTCAGGTCTTAATCCAACCAATTTGAGGGGGAGGGGTGGAGGACAAAACCTACCATATAAGGCCTCAAGCGGGGGCATCTTGATACTAGACTGGTAGTTGTTGTTATATGCAAACTCGGCTAAAGGCAAGAATTGGTGCTTCTGACCTCTAAACTCTAAAGCACAAGCCCACAATATGTCCTCAAGAACCTAAATAGTATGCTTCGACAATCCATCCGCCTGCGGGTGGAAAGTTGTGCTAAAGTCAACACGGTTGCCAAACTTATCCTGTAAAGTCCTTTAGAAGCTAGAAGTAAGTTGAGCATCCCGATCTGATATAATAGAGACCAACACACCATGAAGACAAACCACCTCACGAATGTAGATACAGACCAACCTCTCGGTGCTTAATAAAGAGAGAGAAACAAGGGTATATGTGTTACCCATAAGCTCATAATGCGGTAATCCTAGTAATAGTAATCCTATCCTAGTGTATCACATGAAAAGTGGTAAGTTATGTATCCCTAACTGCTTGGTCCGCCAAATAGAGAATTTCACCCCGCACCTTGTCAAGACTTCCCTGATAATCATTCCACGTCTGCCAATGACGAACCATGACTCGACCTACGATCCGTAGGTCACGTCTGTGGATGGCTCTTTCTGCAGAATTTCAGTTACTGTCTCTCTCGACCTCGTCCAAGTCTATTTCCTGCAAATATAGCACAATAAACATTAGTTCTAATACAAAATGGCCTTAGACATACACAACTCTTAAGTGAAATGTATTAAAAATACCGTAAACTCATGGTATATCAACACCCTCAACATAAATTCGTTATTTGTCCTCAAAAGATGCATAAGACACTAAACGACACTTGTGTAGAAGCAGACATACAAACTCAAGCAATTACATGGCTATTTCAATCCATCCCACTCTCTTAGTGCACATATTTTCTCTCAGACTCAGAAAGCTAACTCATGCGGATCAAGATATGACAAAGATCGACCAATAAACACCACAACATACACTTTTTCACAATCACAAAGGTACCACCTTTCCGACAATGTCACTAGTGCCCTCACTTCAAACGAAATCCTTTTCACACAGAAGATATGAATGTTAGAGTTTTAGGATTCATTCAACACTCACGCTCAGAAGTGACTTCAAGTACAATTAGTGCTCAATACCATAGACTTGCCCTTATTTTCACTGCTTAGACTCTCCAAACTAGTTGCTAGGATTACTGTAGGACTTTCTTAGCTTGTAATGTAGGCTCAAGGTCAGGTGTGGTACGTTTGGATACTTTTTTAGTGACTTTCTGCCCTCCTTGACATTACATTGGCTATTGACCTCTTCCTTGACCTATTTTTGACACCTTTTCATTTCACATTCCTTCCCTTAACTCTTTTCAACATGGATGCGACTTTTGACTTTGTGACACTTTGTTTTTATTTTTCACTTTCTTCTTTTTCTTTCACTTTGGTTTTCTTTGTTTTTCTTTATTTTTTTTATTTTGTTTTCACACTTTCACTTAGCACATTTTTGTCTTTTTCTCACAAAGTCACATCCTCTTTCTTTCTTTTTCTCTTTTCAAAACTAAACTCTTTTCATACCCTTTTTTCTATTTGGTTTCCTCTTTCATTGCCACTCTCAACTTATGCATTTTGCATTAGTTGAGGTGCACATTGTTCGATGTCAGACCAGGTCCAAGATCAAGGTAACTTTTGGTTTAGCCACCCTCAACTTAGGCTTTTGGCCTAAGTCATGGTGCACATGTCCAAGGAGGGACCGGAGCAAAGACAATATTTTAAGGGAAGGTGAGTTAGGTGAATAAAAAAAATGGTTTATTTTAGGCTCAAATATTTGGATCAAAAGGGAATAATGTTACCATTTGGTTCGATCATTTTAGGCTTAAGTGGACTAATTTGAACAATGGCCTATGATCACTTCTCCACTTCTAGCCTAGATTATCCTAGCAGGACTAACGGGGCAAGTTCTAGATTGGCACAACTGTATAAACAATTCAACTTTTCTCACACACTCTTGGCCCATTGTTTCATTATTAGATTATCAGATTACCCAGTTCAAGTTTTAGCTTAAGTCATGAGTTCAATTGGTTCTTATCATGTCACATTGAGATCCTACACATTCAACTCAATGAGACTACAAATCTAGCACAATTCAACTTTTTTGGACAGAGATAATTTTTCTCATGCTTTTCATGCCATCATGCTTTCATTTTTCTACTTACTCCTATACACACATTCCTACACATGCCAGTTCAACAGAATTTGAAATAGTCTCTTGGGGAAAATAACACAGGCAAGAAAACCCCAAGAGAGGATTATGAGTTGGGTTACTTAGACTTCACCCTATCACTCAAAATCCATTTACCCCACATCCAACAAAATAGAGTGCAATTGTCCCCAATGCACAAATAGTAAAGAATAAAGGATGGGGTGAAGCAAACCTATGGTGCATAGTGCCGAAGACCTATCAGCAAGCGGGCGGGTCTGATTTCCCGGAGCCCGCTGGATTAACAATCGGGTCACCCTCAATAGTGCCCGCATCAACTGTCACACCCCAACCCTAGGTGAGGCGGACAAGTACTATATGAACACATGCTTTACAAGTGACTATGATGAGAAAGTAAACTAATATGCAAATGGATTTACCAATGAGAAGTTTCGTATACAATACATGTCGACTAGTTGAACCGATACATGTGACAAGTGAAACTATGAATACATATGATAGCTTTACAATGTCTACAAAGCCTCTACTAGAATCCATGACTGTACCACTGGGAAAATATGCATAGTAAAGGCTCGGCAAAGCCTCGAATCAACCAGGAGCTCACCAGCAACTGCTGAGTTTCATGTGCTTCTATTAGGGAGATCTATTAGTTGAGTACCTGTACCTGCAACATGAAATGCAGTGTCCCCAATAAGGGATGTCAGTACGAAAGAATGTACTGAATATGTAAGGCATAATACAACCATATGTAAAATGAGAGATCAAGTGCAATCAAATACCAATAGATAAGGATTAGAGACCACCTTTGCTTATACTTGTGGAATCGTGTATGTTACATTCTTTTCATTACTTTGCTGTACATTATAATCTTTATAAGGCATATGATACAAATGACCAGCTGATCAGTTGTTGAAGAGGATGACCCATGCTAGGCATTTTAACCCCTGTTATGTTGTCCTCATAATTCCACAAATTGGGATCGGCCCATGCTAGGCTTTTACCCCTGAGCTGCCACCCTTCTATAAAAATTGGGATCAGCCCATGCTAGGCTTTCTCCCCTTAGATGCCACCCTTCTATACCAATAGGGATCGACCCATGCTAGGCATTTTCCCCTGGGCTGCCACTCATAATTATACAAATTGCTTCACTTAGATTATTTAATCTTTGAGATTGTTGTTTTGATGTTCGCAACTCTTTTAAGATTGTTCTTTTGATGATCATAACTCTATTGAGATTGCTATTTTGGTGGTCATAATCATTGTTGAGATTTGGAACTATGGACCAGTAGTAGAAGACATACGAATATGGACTTACGATAATGACAATGACGTGGGAAGCAAATGTGACACCAACGTAATACTTAAGAGCTTATATGACACAGTAAGCATTTTGACATCTAAAATTGAAGCACATTTCAAGTGAAGACATTTAACATTCAGCCTAGAGATTTGAACCTATATGATAGCCAAATACTCATTAACTAATATCAAATACAAGGCATACATGAACGTGGAACCAAGGGAGAATGTGGACATATTCAACTTAAGGACATAAACATATTCCAAATAAGTACATATAAAATGTACAATAGAGGAAGTAGGGATATCGTGAGGTAACATTATATTCTAACACAATGGGAGTAATAACCAATAAAGGGAACATATGAACATGTGAAAAGGTAATATATATGTATATCCAACATATAAACATACGTACTATGTGTAATCTAGGATAATTTTGATTTATGTAAGGGGAATACGTGCCAATGGTACTTTGACGATGAAATGAGTTTAAACCTTGCATGCTAATACTTGGTAGAGTAAGCACGTACATTTAGTAATAAACTCATATTAGAATATTCACTTTAATGCTCTAGGGAGTAGGAATTGCAACTATGGATCAGTCACTACCAAGGCACTTAGAAAGCTTACTTTGTAATACAAGTGTTGGATTCATGCCAAAGAAATAGGATATCGAATAGCCTTACATACCTTATCCTCTGACCAATACAACTCTCACGATTCAGCCTCCCCTTTTTAGGTTTTAATCTACAATATAAGTCATGATAAACTAAAATTAGCAGCTATCACACCGTGAGCCTCGTAAAATAGTAGTTAACTTTGACGGATAATGAGCCCATACAACCCTTAAAATAATGTGTATCACCACACCCTCCTTCTCTGCCCAATACATACATTATATATCCTTTTCCAAGATTACCCAAGCTGCACCAACAACAATACACATAAAACAGCCTCAAATATTCTTTATTATGCAACCAATTATTGAACTCACCACCCCCTTGAATTCTTTATAACAGCACACCCATAATTCCTCACTCAAACTCATACATAAGGAGGAAGAAAATGGAGCAGTCACCTTACCTCAATTTCTGCAACTTCTCCTTATAACTTGAATTCCTCTAGAACTTCAGCTTCCCTTCACACTTAAACCAAAAAAGAAGAGAAAAGTATCTTAATATTAAGGAAAGTGAGCAGTAGCTTGTGGGAACTTCTGCCTTGTACTTATAATTAAGCATGAATAACATGTTTTCTAGTCTTCCATGGGATAACTAAGCTAAATCAATAAGTGTTTCTCTTACCTTGGTTTGCAGATATGAGGGTTTCTCCAAGAACCCTAGAGGGAATTTTTAGGCTGCTCTTGAGAGAAAAGAGAGAGATAGCTGAAGTAAATTGTGTGTTAAAATGAGTGAAAAGATCAGCTCATATTGGGTTTATATGGAGCCTTCTTGACCATAAAAAAATAATCCTCTAGAACCTCCCATTTTTGGTCAATTTTCAGCCACTAATTGGTCAAGTAGGTGATGCACCTGCTTATGTACATCAAGCAGCTCAAAAGATCAAACTAGGTGATGCACCTACTTGCTTTCACTTGGGCTTAAATATAATGGGCCTTGGCAGATTTGACTGTTGGGCTTTAATTTCATTTTCCTTTTATTTAACTTAGTTTGGGCCTCAAGTGAGTCCATTAGCTATGCCCAAATCTGATCCATAAACCTTGGCCTTTTTAACTAGATCCATATAGCTCAAGTAGGTGATGCACCTACTTGGTCCTTTGGACTGGTCAAAAAGTCAAAGTAGGTGATGCACCTACTTGTCACCTACTAGCTTAGTTAAGTCAAGCAAGCAGATCACTTATTTTATTCCATTTTCTAAATATTAATCCCTTTTGCTTTAACTTAGCACATAACTTTCAACTTTAAGCTTAATTATCACCTTACTGTCTCGAGTTTAAATACTCACATTGGAGTTAACTTGCAGTACACATGCTGAAACGTGCAAGGCATCACATCACCTTCCGAGCTAGTTTAAACCAACACTAATCATATAAGAAACATGGTCCCTCACCTATACTATAAGGCTATGTCAAGTATCATAAGAATAGAACAAACATATGCATAATACGGGCTGTTACAGGAAACATAATCCATAACTATACCACAAGGCAATTTATAAGCGTCATATAAATAGAACTAGTACAATATGGGGTGGTACATCAACAATCTCAACACCCTCAGTAGTGCTAACCTCAACTCTCACCGCACCATCAGTGGTGTTCACACTGCTAGAGGCACCAACACCTACCTCCTTAGCCCGTTGTTGGCGCATCTCCTCATCAACTATAGAGGCACTTTGTGCTACCTCAAGCTCTTGACGCTCTCTCTTGCGAGCTCTCCCAACCTCAGTGTCATCAGAAATCTTACCAGAGCGGGGACTCTTCCCAGCATGATAGGAAGAAGAAGGTGGTGGCATCGTATCTCTGAAAAGTGCATCTAACACCATATCATCAACCGGTGATGTCAGTGCTGACTCAGGCTCAGTCTCAGGTGGAGCTAGGAGGATGTCAATATTAGCCCAAAGACCAGCTAGCTCCGTCAAGAAAGCAGAAACATTAGTAGTGGGGGCTGGTCGCTCTAAGATGCGTAGTTCGAATGCGTCAAGGTGCTGGTGAATGGCCTGAACCTTACGGTCCATCATCTACTACATCCGCCACTCAACCCTAGTCGCGGACTCTTCAATCGCTCGCTGCATCCACGGCCTCACATGCTGAAGTAGTGTGGCCATCTGAGACTCCAGCTTTTGAATACGGGCTAGAGGCACTATCGCAGACCTTGAAGAGTGAGTGGCTTTGGAGGAGCTAGGGCTTGACTGGTGGCCGGAAAATGGGAAGACGAAGCGACCTCAATAGGGGCTGGAGGGGTAGGCTCATCAACATGTATCTGATCCATATCGATCACTAAGTCTGCTTCTAATAGAGGCACCTCAACCTGCAGCTCTCTGCGCGGTGCAACCACATTAGCCTCATCTCGAATCAGGCTGATATCCAAGGTCTTGGTAGCCTGAATCAACTTATCACAATTCCAAGCTGGCACTCCAGAGTCCCTGCACAACTGAAAATGAGCCATGGGAACGGGTAAGTGGTGGTGGCCTTGAAGTCCCTCTCATATATCTCCACAATAATCATGCAGGCAAAATCTATCTTAAACCCAACAACTATGGCTGCCACCATGACTGCGTGGTCCTAAGTAAGAACATTGTCTGCCTGCTTAGGAGACACCCTGTTTTGCACCAATTGCCAAAAGAATTTGGCCACAAAAGTCAAAGTGGCCTTTTTGATGCCTCCACTAGAGTTTCTTACCCACTCGACGCATTCTCCATCTGTAGAAAGGTGACGGGCCAACCAGCGAAATAAAGTCTCCCTCTACTCTACATTTCACTGGAATGTCCCGCTCCTCCCAATGTCCCATCGATAATCAAACTCAACCGTGTTGATTGCTAGAGTGTTGCCTGGGTCGTAGAGGAACCTGTGGATAGTAGCCTCTGAGATATCAATTGTGAACCCATGAACTAGTGTAGCTATGAGTGGAGGCTGGGCGGTAGGCTTGGCCCGTCTGTCAATGAAACCTCAGAGGGTGGCTGCGTAGGAAGCATAGTACTCCCTCACGATCTCCTCGTTGTAAGACCCTGGGCTACGGGCCATCCACTCACACCTGTGTCTCTTGAAGAGCTCATGAATGGCGAGCACGGTATGCAAGCTTCCTGTGAGAACCCTACGCTCATCAGTGACTAATCGAGCCATCCTCTCCTTCTCAGTCATCATCCGGGCCTCCTTGTATATTTGCAATTGACCACTTACACACCACTGATTTGGCTCCTCAGCAACTGCAGCAGGCTCAGTGTTTGGTGGCACTAGAATGTCCCCCACACTAGTAGCCTCATCAGACGAGGTAGTCCTACCATGTGAACTAGAGCAGGATGCGGAGCTGGAAGCAGAGGCGGACTCAAAGCCGGAAGCAGAACCAGCTGGTGAACCGATCAATGTATCCTCCTCATTAGACTGAGAAGCAGTGACTTCGTCGGGACTCACCTGTCGTGCTTGGTTTCGTGTGGTGCGTGGTGCCGTAGGGGATGTCCTAGTAGTGGGTTGGACATATGCGGGGTCATTCTCCGCATCAGTATCTTCATCAATCAAGCAGAAGGATGATGCCACGTATTTTGACTTGCCCTTTGCGGCGAAGGTCGGAGTTTTCTTGGGAGCCATGGTACCTGTGGAGGATGAATTAGTACTAAAAAAACCAAAAACACACTCGAAATTTTTTTAGACTAAAGAACAAACCAAAACAAAAACTAAAAAAATTATGTACAGTAGCATCAGTGGCCACCTACGGTCCGTGAGTCCCCTCTGTAGGTCAGAAGTCCCAAAACAGTTGGGCTCTAATGGGAACCACAGATGTGCAGAACGGTTTGTAGGTTGACTTATGGACCGTAGTCCACCTCCGTGGTTCCACACTTAGTGGATTCTCCATGTGCAACAGACCCACGGACCTTATCTACGGTCCATAGGTTGACCTACTGTCTATGGACAGGGTCTTGTGGGTCAGGTATGTGCCAGGTATTAGACATGCCTCAATTTTTAACTATTTTTTTAACAAGTCAAACACTCAACCTAAGTCTAATCATGCATTTCAACACAATTTATGGTAGTTTGTCATCCCTAGGGTTCCGATTACTCATTATTTAACTTTTGTAGCATACAAAACTAGGAACCCTAAGTCAAAACTTCCATTTAGACTATTTACCCAGATTTATTTGATTACAAAGACAACACAATCACATTCTATCATCCCAAGGGTGTTTCTAACTATAGTTTATCATGCAATTTCATACAACAACAACCCAAGGTCAAGACCCACTTTGTGACTTCATGTATTGAACAATGAATACTGAAATTCAAAGTTAAAGTGAAGTCGTTTACCTTACAAGTATTGGATGTAGGTGATTTTTGCTAGCCTTTCGATGCCGAACCCGGACAATGGAATCACTGGGGTAGTGGAGATGAGGATTTGGGAAGAGGGAAGAGTGATAAGGGAATTTGGGGAAGTGAATGAGGAGTGATCTGTGGGATTAGGGAGTTTAATGGAGTGATTTTGGGAGAGGAAAGGGTTAGAAACGGTTGGGACAGAGTTATGAATGTGGGGGATGAATATAAAATGAAGGATTTTATTTTAAAAGATGTCCGGGTTGGGTCGGGAAAAACCTAGGTTTGGACCCACGAAACCTCGTCTACAGGCAGTGGGTTGACTTACGGACCGTAGGTGGGGTCCGTAGGTCACTCAACACTTAGAAAAAATTTAAGGACTTACCTGGAGTCTACGAACACCATTCACGATCCGTGGATTGAACCACAGACCATTGATGGGGTTCGTAGACCTCTGCAACAAACATTTTTTGCAGATTTGGCTTTTCATCCTTGAACATTAGCAATCGTTAGGTCTTTTTTTTTACGTTTCCTGGACGCTTTCTAGACACGGACCCTACTCTATATCTAGCCAACACTAAAACAAAAATACAATACCAATTTAAAGAATTACAGAAAATCAACTAAACAAAGAAAACTCCTAAATCGAAAAGAAAAACCTATAGTTGGCTAGATTGTACGTCTTGGGTTGCCTCCCAAGGAGCGCTTGATTTAATGTCGCGACACGACGCAACACTCTTGATTACTCACACTTCATCAAGATAGTAGGCCTCAACAAAATAGCACATTTTCCTCTTTGCCCATGTAGACCTTGATCTTTTGCCCGTTCACCTTGAACCTTGTTCCCTCCTTGTTCTCCAGCTCGACCGCTCCTTGTGGGAACACTTGACAGACTATGAATGGCCCGGTCCACTTGGACTTGCGCTTGTCAGGAAACAAGCACAACTTAGAGTTGAATAGAAGTACCAGATCACCCACAACAAATTCGCGCTTTTCAATCTTTTGATCATGATACTTCTTCATCTTCTCCTTGTGCAAGACTGAACTTTCATAAGCTCTTAGGCGAAACTCATCAAGCTAATTCATGTCATTCACTCTCTGATTCGATGAGGCTCCCCAATCCAAATTTAACTTCTTTAGCGCCCATGTACCTTATGCTCTAGCTCTACCGGCAAATGACAAGACTTCCCATATACAAGTTGGTAGGGGGACATACCTATGGGAGTCTTGAATGCGGTGCGATAGGCCCATAGAGCATCATCAAGCCTCCTTGACCAATCTATTCTATTAGCATTCACTGTCTTGGAAAGAATCTGCTTGATCTCTCTGTTGGACACTTCAACTTGCCCACTAGACTGCGGATGGGAAGGAGTGGCTACATTGTGGTGGACGCCATATTTCTCAAGTAGCGCCTTGAACAACTTATTACAGAAGTGAGAACCTCCATTGCTAATAATCGCCCTAGGTGTACCAAATCTGGAGAAGATATTCTTTTTCAGGAATGCAGTGACACTTTTACCTTTATTGTTGGGAAGCGCAATTGCTTCCACCCACTTTGACACATAAACAACTGCACCAAGAATATACTTCATCCCATGTGAGCGCACAAATGGACCCATAAAATCAATGCCCCATATATTAAACAACTCAATCACCAATATTGGATTCATAGGAAGCTCTTGCCTCTTTGAAATTCCTCCTTCTCTTTGGAAACGATCACAAGACTTGGCGAAATCATGAGCATCTTGGTGGCTATTAGGCGAATAATACCTAGACGGCAAAATTTTATGTGCAGTCCGAATACCCACCAATAGGCGAAGAGTGACACACCTTTAATATACTCATAATCTGAACCTCGGGCACACAGCGCGAATAATCCCATCAGCACAAATACGGAACAAGTAAGGCTCATCCCAAAATAACTTCTTCACATCATGCATAAACTTTTTCCTTTGTGAAAAGGAAAATCCGATGGAACCAGATCACTTGCCAAGTAGTTAGCAATGTCTGCGAACCAAGGAATCAGATGATGAGAAGCCGCCAATAATTGTTCATCTGGAAAAACATCATTAATTTCTGCCTCATCTCCTAACTTGAGCATAGCTTCTTCCTCTAATTTGGATAATTGATCGGCAAGTTGATTTTCTGTCCCCTTTCTATCTTTTACCTCAAAATCGAACTCCTGTAGCAATATCACCCATCTGATAAACCTTGGTTTTCCATATTTCTTAGCCATCAAATACCTCAATGCAGAATGGTCAGTATGCACTATGACCTTAGTACCAAGCAAGTAGACTCAAAATTTCTCGAATGCGCAAACCACAGCAAAGAGTTCCTATTCATTCAATGTATAGTTCTTTTGTGCCACATTTAGAGCTTTGCTGGCATAGTAAATCGGATGAAGAATCTTTTCTCACCTCTGTCCCAAAACCACACCAACCGCCACTCCACTCGCATCACGCATTACCTCAAACGCTTGCCCCCAATCACGTGAAATATTGATAGGTGCGGAAACTAACTTTTCCTTCAACTCTCCAAATGCTCTCAGACAAGCATCATCAAAATCAAACTTACAATCTTTTTCGAGCATTTTTCACAATGGGTGTGCAATCTTGGAGAAATCCTTAATAAATCTCCTATAAAAGCCTTCATGCCCAAGAAAACTTCTAACACCTTTAACAGAAATAGGTGGTGGAAGCTTTTCTATTGCCTCAACTTTCACTCTATCCACCTCAATGCCCTTCTCATAAATACAATGACCCAGAACGATCCCCTCTTTCACCATGAAGTGGAACTTTTCTCAATTTAACACAAGATTGCACTCTTCACACCATTTCAATACCTCGGCCAAATGATCCAAACAACCATCAAATGAGTCACCTACCATAGAGAAATCATCGATAAATACCTCAATAGTGTCCTCCACAATATAAGAGAATATCGACATCATGCAACGCTGGAAGGTCGCTGGAGCATTACACAACCCAAATGGCATCCATTTGAAGGCGAAAGTCCCATAAGGACAAGTGAATGTGGTCTTCTCTTGGTTTTCCGAAGGTATGGAGGTTTGATTGTAGCCCGAATAACCATCAAGATTGCAATACCAACCCTTACTCGCAAGGCAGTCCAACATTTGATCCATGAACGACATAGGGAAATGATCATTTTCTGTCCAAGCATTCAATTTTCGGTAGTCCATGCATACTTTCCATCCAGTCACGGGCCGCATCGAAACAAGCTCGTTTCTCACATTAGGTACCACAGTCATCTCACCTTTCTTGGGCATACACTGAACAGGGCAAACTAAACTACTATCTACAATGGGATAAATGACTCCAGCATCCAACCACTTGATGTTTTCCTTTTTCACTACCTCTTGCATAGGCGGATTTAGTCTCCTTTGGTGCTCAATACTAGGCTTATGATCCGGCATGAGTTGGATTTTATGAGAACAGATGCCAGGAGGAATCCCAATAATGTTTGCAATAGTCCACCCAATAGCCCTCTTGAACCTCTTTAACACAAAAACCAAAGCCTCAACTTGTTCCGCATTCAAATCAGCCGCAATGATGACCGGTAAAGTACCATCTCTCCCCAAGAATACATACCTCAAATGTTATGGTAGAGCCTTAAGCTCCAATTTTGAGGCCTCTTCAACAGACGGTTTTACGGGAGGAAAGTCGCGATTCTTCATATCTAACTCCAATTTCTTCTAGTTGGAATGAAATTCGAACCTATCAAGTGTGGCGACCAATTCATCATAGGCTTCAATACCATCACCCTCAAAATTCATCATAACCTCTGCCAATGCATCAACAACTAATCACTCTTCAATAGACACCTCAGAACATCGCTCCACCATCTGAGTCACCACTGACACTGTCTTGAGATCACTTTCCTACTTCATGGACCTACAAATATTAAAAGTTACCTCTTCACTATTCAATCGGAACATCATCTGCCCCTTCTCCATAACGACTAAGGCGCACCCAGCAGCAAGGAATGGTCTCCAAAGGATGATGGGAACCTCAAAATTGACCTCACAATCAAGGATCACGAAATCCGCTGGAAAGATAAAAGACTCCACTTTCACAAGTACATCTTGGAGCACATCAATGGGCCTCTTCACAGTTCTATCGGCCATGAGCAATCGCATCGCAATCAGGTTTGGAGTCCCTAATCCTAACTTCTTGTAAATAGACAATGGCATCAGATTAATGCTAGCACCCAAATCACACAACGCTTTAGCAAAATGCAATAACCCGATGGTACATGGAATAGTGAAGGCACCAGGACCCTCCTTCTTTTTCACAAGTGACCTCGTAGCAATAGCACTACAATGTTGCAATCTATCATCATCTTCAAAACTGACAACCCTCTTCTTAGCCACCAAATCTTTCATAAACTTTGCATACCCAGACATTTTCCCCCTAAGCTTCTATCAACGGAACATTGATGGAGAGATATTTCAACATAGCGATAAACCTGCGGTACTTTCCTTCTTCATTCTTCTTCACCAACCTCTATGGGAATAGAGGTGGAGGTCTAGGTATGGGGACAACTTTTTGGGTTATCTCCATTTCCTTCTCTGTAGCATTCTTCGACTCTCCAGTATCCTCAATCTCATCATCATCTTTCTCAACCAACATTCCAACTTCAGATGGCATAAGTGGATCGATGGTCTACTTACCCCCTCGAATAGTAACTGCCATACAATGCCATCATTCTTCAGATTCTGGATGGTGTAGCTAGGAAGTGTGCCAGGATGACATGGGTTGACTGTAGTGGACAACTGATTCATTTGCTGCTCAAGTTGCTTGATCGACACTGCATGGGCATCAACTTTTTGACCGATTCAAGACAAGTCATTTCGCATCTCCTTCATATTCTCATCAGTCAAATCAAACCTCTTCATCATCTTCTTCTGCATCATATCCTCAATCCGTGACATACTACACCCAGCTTCCCTATTACCAGATTACCGATTCTGTGGAGGGACATAAGGCCCTACTCTATCATTTCTGTTGCTATAGTTGTTTCAGTTGTAGTTTATGTCGCGATTGTAGTTCCCATTTCGGACATATTGACCCTCTCGATTGTAGTTACCATAGTTCCGAACTTGGTTTCATTGACCTTGGTGCCAATTATCTGAATTAGAACCTTGGGAGTTGGCTCGAAAACCCCCTGTCTGATCAATCACCAAGTACGCATCCTCCTCATAGTAACATTCCTCCTCTGGTGGTAGTGGACTCCAAGTCAAGTAATTCACTGCATTTACCTTTTTAGGACCTCCACTTACATGCTTCAATGCCAACCCAAGTTTTGTCCTTATCTGCACCATCTCCTCACGAATGTCATCGGCAGATTGGCTAGGTGTAGCTTGAACTGCAAATGTGCTTCTTCCAATGTCAGACTTTTGAGTGCTCCATGCTTTATTGTTTTGGGAAATCTTCACCAGTTTCTAAGCGATCTCCTCAAAAATGCACTCACCATATGATCCTCCAGCGATAGTATCAAACACAACCTTACCGTTGTCATCTTGACCTCTGTAGAAATACTCTTTTAGTGACTCATCATCAATGTGGTGGTTCAGAACACTTCTTATGAATGCAGTGAACCTGTTGCATGAACTACTTATAGACTCTCTAGGTAGTGCCACGAAGTTGTTGAGTTTATCTTTGTGGTTCAGCTTTTATGACAATGGAAAGTAATTGGCCATGAACACATTGTGCAATTGGTCCTATGTATGGATTGAGTTGTACGAGAGCTCAGAAAACCATACAACAACATCTCCGGTCAATGATAGAGGTAAGACTCTCAACGCTATGACGTTCCTATCCAACTCTGGTCGCCCTACACAACTCTTACAAACACTTCTCAACTTGGCCATATTCCCATGCGGATCTTCCGAAGCCATACCAGAAAAAATACCCCTCGCTGTAAGCATCTGCATCAAACTGCTAGTTACCACGAATGTATGCCCCGGAGGTATTGGAGGGAGAATAATGGGCCCTTCAGATTCAACAGTATTAAACTTGACCCTGTAGTTGTCTTGCAACCTTGGTTCTGGCTGAACTTGCACCGTCAATACATCTCCAAGTAGATTATCACCATGAACCTGAGCATTCTTATTAACAATATCAAGAGGCTGCAACTAAACTCCATCACCTAGATTTCCCCTGATTGGATTGACTGGGACCCCTTGATTATTCATTCTTCTCAAAGTTCTGCTTAACTCTGGATCGTACGGGGTCAATGGTTCGTCTCGACTCCGTGTACTTGGCATACACCAGAGTAGAAACTTGTAGAAAAAAAAACAAAAAATAAAAGTAATATTAGGAAATAATTGACTAAAGCTCAATAATGTAGTTAAACTTAATCTAAAAGCCTTATTCCTTGGCAGCGGCGCCAAAATTTGATACGCTAAAATTACACCTCCCTAAAGAAGTATAAGCGATCGTTATCAAGTAAAGAACCCAATTTGGAGGTTGGAATCGATCTGACGAGGAATATGGTTTAGACTTAAACATAACTCTTTATTATATTCGTTTAGTCAACTTATTTCCGAAATAAGTAAGTAAAAGTGAGGTGGTTTGTGTAACAAATAACTGATTGTAATTTAGAGAACAAGTGAGCAAGATTCGAACTTTGGTTGTTATGAATGAGAGAGAGAAATTAAGGTATATGTGTTCCCCATAAGCTCATAACACGGTAATCCTAGTAATAGTACTCCTATCCTAGTGTATCACATGCAAAGTGGTAAGTTATGTATCCCTAAGTGTTTGATCTGCCAAATAGAGAATTTCACCCCGCACCTAGATCAAGACTTCCTTGATGATCATTCTACGCCTGCTTATGACAGACCGTGACTGGACCTACGGTCCGTAGGTCACGTTCGTGGATGGCTCATTCTACAGAATTTTAGTTGCTCTCTCTCTCGACCTCGTCCAAGTCTATTTCCAGCAAATATAGCATAATACACATTAGTTCTAATACAAAATGGCCCTAGACACACACAACTCTTAAGTGAAATGTATTAAAAATACCGTAAACTCACGGTATATCAACTCTCAAAACCCCATCTAAATCCAATGTAACCTGACCGGCATCCGCTAAGATCCGATCTAAAAGCGCCCCCAAGGCCTCATCCTCAAATTTACAGCTACATATCTAATCAAGTATAGAAGACTGAACTCCCACATAGGCTAAAAACATGCTTAGAATCTGAAACATCTTATTAGCTAACGACTGAATGCCCAAAGCTAAAGGTCGCTCCACAATAGATAAGAAGACTAGACTACATAGACTCACTAATTCTGATTCAAGGAATCTGCTACCACATTTGCCTTGATCGGATGGTAGAGAATAGAGAGGTCATAGTCCTTCAGAAGTTCAATCTAGTGATGCTTCCTCGAGTGAAGGTCCCTCTGGCTCATGATGTACTAAAGACTCTTGTAATCAGTGTAGATCTCACAATGAACTCTATACATGTAGTTCCATGAGATCTTAACTGCAAAAATTACCACCGCCAACTCCAAGTTATGGGTGGGGTAGTTGCACCTTTAAGCCTAGGTTACCTCAACGCAAAAGAAATAACACGACCCCGCTACATTAATACACTACCTAAACCAACGTCGGATGTGTCACAATAGACTGTGCAACCCTCGCCCTCAACTATAAAAGTCAATATTTGAGTGGTCAATCTTTGCCCGGATCTACCATGATTCCATACTTGGAAAAAACTCACACTTTGAGAACTTGGCATAAAGTTGTTAATCTCTCAAAGTCTGGAGCACACTCTTTAGATAGTTCTCATGATCATTTCTTCTCCATGAGTATACCACAATGTCATATTTGAACACAATAACAAACAAATCAACATACATCGTGAATATCCATGTCATCAAGTCTATGAAGGTGGCAGGGCCAGTAGTCAACCCAAAAGACATAAATAGGAACTCATACTGGTCATATCGAGTTCTAAATGTGGTCTTTGGGATATCCACAGCCCTAAACCTCAACTGATGATATCCTAATCTTAGATCAATCTTCGAAAACACTGCGACACCTTGAAGTTGGTATAATAGATCATTAATCCTAGGTATGGGGTAATGGTTCTTCACCATTACCTTATTCAATTGGCTATAATCAATACACATACATATCGTACTGCTCTTCCTCTTCACAAAAAGGATGGGATGCCCCAAGGCAATACACTAAGCCTTATAAATCCCTTACCCAATAGATCATGAAGATGTACACTAAGCTCTTTGAGCTTTGCAGGAGCTATCCGATATGGAAGAATAAAAATAGGTCGAGTGCCCAGCTCCAGCTGAATAGGGAAATCAATATCACACTCTAGGGTAGGCCATGTTGTATGGTAGGAAACACATCTACAAAATCATGGAGAACTGGAATAGACTCAACTAGAGGGACCTCCCTACTTATATCCCACACATAAGGCAAATAAGACAAACACATGTTAAACACTAACCTCCGAGCCTGAATAAAAGATATATAACTCTAACCGGTGTGCTACTACTAAAGCCTTGCCACACAACCGAGGAAATACCACGCATGGCTAAGGTAAAAGTCTTAGAGAAACAATCTAAAACTTCACGCTAGGGGGATAACAAGTCCATGCCCAAAATCATATCGAAATCAAGCATATTTAGAAATGTAAGGTTATCATGGGTGTAACACCCTTGGATAGTAACTAAGCAAGATCGAAACATATGATCCACTACTAAAGACTCACCCATGGGGGTCGACATATGCAATGGGGCTACCATATGCTCAGAAGTCATACCTATATGAGAAGCATAATACACAGACACATAAGAATAGGTAGAGCCTAGATTAAATAAGGTCTAGATGAGCTAATGTCATAAAAGAATCGTACATGTGATCACATCAATTGATGCCTTAGACCCCCCCACTGGAGCTGCATAGAAATGCTCTTGGCTACCTTGCCCTAGCCATCAGTCCTACCACCTCTCTACCTCCCCCGAGACCACCTCGAATACCCCATTGTCCACCACAACGGCCTTGACCCTAGCGTCGGCCCCTAGCTATAGGTGTTGTTAGTGGAACTGGTAGAGCTGCATGTGGAGCTGCCTGTGGAGCAGGAGCAATCCTCCTATGCAAAGGGAAATCTTTGGCCCAGTGACCCAAGTCACCACAAACAAAGAAACTCAGATATGATCTACTCCCAGAAAAACATCCACAAAAACCTAAAACGTAAGACTGGGACCCATGACTCTAACTAGAGCCAACCTCGCTCCGACTGTACCAATCACTCTTTGAACTCTACAATGAGGCTTAAACAGGCCTATTTGGATGACCCTGCTGAAAGCGTTACCGAGTCTTGTCATGTACATCTCAGGCCCTAGAATGAGACACACTATAGCTACCCTCATATAGTGTGCCTTCTTAGGCCTCACAATGTAGCTTCTCAATATATGGGTATTCTCAACAACGCCTAGAAATGAGATACTTGTATAGACCATAGACTAGGTCTCAATCTATAATTGTCGTGTCAACCCACAAACAAAACACCAAACTATTTGCTCCACATTAGGTAAAGTTATGGTAGCATGATAGGAGAGCTCATGAAATTTCACCTTATACTTAGATACTTTCATATAACCCAACTCCAACCTGGAGAACTTATCCTTAAGGTGATCTCTGATGCTATGGGGGATAAACAAGCCCAATAAAACCTTAGAAAACTCGGTCAAGTTAACTGGGGGGACTGAGTTAGTTTGGTTTTAATAAAGGTATGCCACCACTATTTAGCTTGCTCATACAGTTGATTAGCAGTAAAGTCGGCTCTTCTTGACTCCACAAGACCAAAAGTATACAAGCGCCCACAGCAAGTAGTCAAGAAACTTTTGGAAATCCTCACTCACAACCCTAGAAAACCTTGGATTTGAAAGTCTTAAAAGCAATCCGAGCATATTCGTCTCCTCTAGAGAAATAGCTCTGGTAGAAATCACCCATGGGCGACCCTAGGCAGTACCCGGGACTGAGGTCCTTCTGTTGCAGGTTGATCCTACTGATCCAATATTGGTGAAAGTGTCAGTAGTGGTGTAGGTGTTGGCGCAGATGGTAGAGCTAGGGCCTGTTGTATGCCACCCAGCACAATCAGAAGCTGTGCAATGGATGCTTAAAGATCTTGAGCCATAGTCGGTCCGAGTAGTGGCTAAGCTGGTCTCAACCCCACTGGTTGGTCTGGAACACGAGCTGTTGGAGGGTTGACTATGTCACGACCCAAGGTAGCCCTTAGGCGTAACATGGCGTATAAGACTCTGAGAGTCCCCACACTAGCCACTTAGATTTAATCATACAAGAAATAGAATAAAAAGATTGAAGGACGGTTCCATTAAATCAAAGTTTCATAAAGCATATCAGATATCAAAACATCATCTTAAAGCCATCTAGTACATAATAATGAATCTGGGCGTAGCCCATACAACATAGTCCAAAACCAAAAATAAGGAATGACTAAAAACAATAAATGACGGGTCCTCGAAGCATGAGGACTCACCAAAGCTCGGAAAATCCTCAACAGACTGTAGCCACGAAATTGGGAAGCGTGACAGTCGCACCCTACATTTGGGGAAATGTAGGCAAGAGTATGTGTTACTACAACAATATGTACCAAGTATAATAGCCATGCATAAAACATTTGAAAACATTCTTAAAAGAGATATCTTTATGAAATGCAATGACCAAGCTAAAACATGAAATAAAGAGTTATAAAATATGAATCATAAAACATGGTCAATGCACAATGTCATCATCTTAAACATGTATGATATACTTCCTTCAAGTAACTTTGGTTCATCATAACTTGCTTGTGTGCAGTAGCCTTAGTCGACATATAAGACCATGAGAGCTATTATCATGGAAACTAGTGTCTTCCCCACACTGAAAAGGGGTTGCCCTCCTTGCCAACATAGGGACCATGAACTTCTAGCTTAAGTGGATCCAGTAGCTAATGTCTATCTAGACACTCCTATGTTGGGATATAGTTTATAGGACATGGGTAATCTCCACTTGTCCACTTGGTACTAACATTATTTCTTATTCATATTCTTCTTATCTCATGAAGGAACGTGGGTAATCGCCTCTTGTCCTTACATCATATGCCATGGGTAATCGCCTCTTGTCATTCAATAAGAGAGCATGTGTAATCGCCTCTTGCCTCATCATTAGAATAGCTCCTTAATATTGGTTCATTTTAGGTGAGAAAGTCTTTCAACCCTAAGAACTCTTATCATGTGAGAAAACCTTTCACAATATGCTTACATGTGTATATGAAAATTCTTTCAACAAAACACCAGTAGGAACATACTTCACTCTCAAAGCATTCTTAAAACCTTTACATAAATTTCATGAGAACATACTTGATTTCATAACTTCTCTTTCCTAACCCAAAACCCACATTATATAATGATAACTTGGAAAAACATGGGGATTACATGGGTTCATGGGGATCATCATAAAAACATGAGATTAACTCAATTCATGCATAGGAGATCATAATTGAATAAATTAAAAAAATAATTAAGAGAACCCATAACATAGAAGAAAAACCCTATATCAATTGGGGAATTCTAACTTTGAAAATTGGAGAAGTTGGGAACTCCATCTAGGAAAGGCTTCCATGGATGAAAACTATCATACCTTAATGCCAAAAGCTTGACTTCAATGGGGAAATTGGAGACTTGGCTTGAAATCCTAGGTTGAGCCCTTCTTCTTCAAGTTTTCCAGAGAGAAATATTTTGAGAGAAGACTTGTTCTTCTTTTGTAATTTGAGAGAATGATTTCAATGGGGGAAATTTGGGGGTTAAAACACTGATATAGGGGTTTTGGTGGAGGGTAAAATGAAATAGTATTAGGCTAGAATAATTAGGAAAAGATCCAAAATCCCCTGAAAATAATAACTACCGACCTAGTCGATGGTGGGGACCTACGAACCGTCATGTCCCTTTGTCGATTGGGTTTAGAGACTCAAGTTTTAGACCTCAAATGATGGGACCCACCCATGGACCGTGGTCCAATCGACAGGCCGTGGGTCCCAACCATGGTCCTTAACTTTCGACCTCAAAATCTCTTGAAGTCTGGGACTCACCTACGAAACCTATTTACGGCTCGTGCATTGAATGACGAACCGTCCTGGTGAACCGTTGAAAATAAAATGGAACTTGACATTTTGGAAAAAGTGTCTGTCCAATTCATGAACCCAACCCATGGTCCGTGCATCAAATGATTGACTGTCAGTGGTGTCCGTCGGTCCTGACACTAGATATCTTGGAAGCTGAAATTTTTACCCTTTCTCGAATCTGAGGTGTTACATTATATCCCCCTTGGGATCATTCGCCCTCAAATATGATTAAAGACATTATAAGGAAGGTAGAAACTTAAACCTAACAGCCCAACATAAATGCAATCACATAATGCACATGTCCAAGGAGGAAACATCAACTCCAAGGTAAATCATGTTCAAAACATCGTATCATGAAGTCTATATGCAACTCATACTCAAATGTATATAAACATGTAGAAATCAATCAAGTTGACTCATTTTTTCAAAACTTAAACTTTTTCATGAACATGTATAAATGAGGAAATCATGGGAATATCCAAGACACGTGACGCCAAAAGAGTAAACCATGAGGAACATCAATACCTCAAGCTAGAGTAGGGGTATAGAGAAAGATATGAGGATAACGGGATATCATATCGACCTCGGCCTCCCAAGTAGCACCCTCAACTAACTGATTCCTCCACAAAACTTTCACGGAAGCAACTTCTTTATTTCTCAACTTCTTGACCTGCCGATCTAAGATCTCAACCTGTACTTCCTCATAGAAAATGTTCTCCTTAACTCCCAAATATTCTAAGGGAACTATAGATGTCGGATCACCAACACATTTCTTCAACATGGAGACATGGAAAACGGGATGCACCGATGAAAACTTATTACGCAATTCTAGTTCATAAGCAACCTTACCAGTACGCCTGAAAAACTGATATGGGCTTACATATCGGGGACTAAGCTTCCTTTTCTTACCAAACCTCATTGCACCCTTCATGGGTGAAATTTTCAAATAGACCCAATCATTAACATCAAACTCAAGATCTCATCTTCTAACATCGACATATGACTTTTGTCGACTTTGAGCCATTTTCAACCTTTCTCTAATAAGTCAAACTTTTTCCATGTAGGAATTCTAATGTCATGGGATAAACTGCCCGGTTTCTGATGGTCAACTTTCACTTGTTGACAATTGGGACACTTAGCCACAAATTCTTCAATATCTTCTTCATCCCATTCCACCAATAGATCTCCTACAAATCACGGTATATCCTGGTGGCTCTCAGGTGAATGGGATATCGAGAACGATGGAATTCTGACAAGATTTTCTCTCTCAAGCCATTAACATTAGGAACAAACAAACGACCTTGATATCTAAGTACTCCATCTCCCCCTTGGGAAAAAGCCTCTACGGACTTTCTAAGCACTGCTTCCTTCAATTCAACTAAAGTCGGTTCAAGACCTTGCTATGCTTTCACATCCGCCACAAAAGACGATTCTGAACCATTGTGAACCATAACACCACCCTTGGCAGAGTCCACTAACTGAACACCCAATCGGGCCAATCTATGAACATCTCAAACCAACTCTTTTTATCATCCTCAATATGGGCAACACTTCTCGTAGATAATCGACTAAGGGCATCCACCACCACATACGCCTTTCCTAGGTGATAGAGAGCACTCATATCATAATCCTTCAATAACTTGAGCCACCTTCTTTGGCAAAGATTTAAATCCTTCTGATTACATAGATATTGGAAACTCTTGTGATCGGTAAAAATATCCACATGAACAACATACAAATAATGCCTCTAAAATCTTTAAGGCAAAAACAACCGTAACTAGTTCAAGATTATGGGCAGGATAATTATTCTCATGAATCTTAAGTTACCTTGAAGCATATGCAATAAATTTCCCATTTTGCATAAGCACACATCCTAGCCCAATTCTCAAGGTATCACAGTAAACCACAAAACCATCAGTCCCTCTTGGTAAAGTCAACACCGGAGTGGAAGTAAGTCTATCTTTCAATTCCTAAAAACTCTATTTAGATGCTTCAGACCATATGAACTTAGCCTTATTTTGAGTTAATGTTGTCAAAAGAGAGGAAATCGAAGAAAATCCCTCAACAAACCTTCTGTAGTAACCAGCCAAACCCAAGAAGCTTCTAATATCTGAAGGGGATAGACGTTTAGGCCAACTTTTAACCACATCCGTCTTCTTAGGATCTACCTCAATACCTTTACTTGAAACAATATGACCAAGAAAAGCTACAGACCTTAGCCAAAACTCACATATGCTAGACTTCGCGAAGAGTTGTTGGTCCTTGAGAATTTGCAATATAATCCTCAAATGATCAATATGTTCACAGTCACTTCTAGAATAGATCAATATATCATCAATAAAGACAATCACAAACATGTCAAGGTATTTTCTAACCACCCTATTCATCAAATCCATAAATGCCACCGGAGCATTAGTTAAGCTAAATGACATTACCAAAAACTCATGACTATACCATGTTCGAAAAGCCGTCTTCGAAATGCCATCTTTTTTCACCCTAAATTGGTGATAACCCGAGTAAAGGTCAATCTTGGAAAAGTAACTTGTTCCTTGAAGTTGGTTAAACAAGGTATCTATCCTTGGGAGAGGATACTTATTCTTAATGGTAACCTTGTTAAACTTCCGATAGTCAATACACATACGAACAAAATCATCTTTCTTTCTAACAAACAAGACTGGCACCCCATGGAGAGATACTTAGTTGGATGAAACCCTTATCCAACAAATCTTTCAATTACTATTTCAATTCCTTAAGTTCTGCCAGAGCCATTCGGTAAGGAAGAATAGAGATAGGTTGCGTATCTGGGAAAAGGTCAATACCGAAGTCTATTTCCCTTTCAAGAGGAATACTAGGTAAATCATCTAGAAACACTTCCGAAATCTCATTAACTACGAGGACCGACTTAAGAGTAGGGGTTTTAGAATCTACATCCCTCACCCCAACTAGATGGTAGATGCAACTCTTTAAAATCATCTTTCTTGCTTTAAGACAAGAGACAAACTGACCTTTAGGCATAGAATTTTCCCCTTTCGACTCTAGGACAAGCTCATTGGGAAAATGAAACTTGACTTCATAAGTTCTACAATCAATAGAAGCATAACATGAGTGCAACTAATCCATACCAAGTATAACATCAAAATCTGGCATATCAAGTTCTACCAAGTTAATAAGAGTAACTCTATGGGACAAGGAGACTGGACACTTTCTATAGACCCTCTTAGCCACAATAGAATCACTAATGGGAGTAGAGACAGAAAAGGGATCTAACAACACATCCGGAAGAATATCAAACCTCATAGCCACATATGGCATCACAAAAGATAAGGTAGCACTCGGGTCAAGTAAAGCATAAACATCAAGTTGAAAGACGTTCAACATACCAGTAATCACATCGAGAGAACCCTCTTGGTCATGACGAGTCTAAAGTGAATAAAATCGATTTTGCTTGTGAGCATTTGGACCCGAACCACTTGGATTGGATAAAGGATTAGATTGAGCCTTTTGGCGATTATCCCCATCATTCTTAGTAACTTTAGAACAATCTCTTATCTTGTGGTCCATCTTACCACAACCAAAACAAGCATTGGAACCCGCTAGACATTTGCCCTTGTGCTTCCTTCCACACTTAGCACAAGTAGGAAACAAGGACCCACTACCACTTCCTCCTTGAGGCTTAGGGTTAGACATCCTCTCTTTGTTGAATTTAGAAGGAACATTGGAGCAACCTTGGCTAGAAAACCTTTGACGAAACTTAGAACGACCATGTCCATCAGACCTTGAATGAGAGAAGTTACCATCACCCATCTTAGCTCTCTTTGCCTCTCTAGACCTTTTCTTAAGTTTCTCCTCTTCAATTTGTTGAGCATGAACCATGAGATGAGAAGTGCCCATATCATTAATAAGAATGGCGGTACAACATTCTTTAACTACCATTTCAGACACAGCCAAAATGAACTTACTCATCCTTACCCTAGGATTGAAAATCATAGTACGAGTATACTGAGACAATTGTGTGAACTTCAAAGCATATTCCTTCACAATCATACTTCCTTGATGAAGGTTGATGAATTCAAGAACCTTTGCCTCCCTCATCTCAAAGGGAAAGAACCTATCAAGGAAAGCAACTTTGAACTTTTCCCAATCGAGAGGACCCGCATCTTCCGGTCTTCCTTCTTTCCATTGGTTAAACCATATTTGTGCAACACCCTTAAGTTGATAAGCTGCCAACTCCGCCTTTTCCACTGGTGTCACTCCCATGATCATCAATACCTTGTAAACCTCATCAATGAATTCTTGAGGATCTTCCTCAACCCTAGAACCATGAAACTTCGAGGGATTCATTCTAGTGAAGTCCCTCACTCTAGATGCCACCATACCCATATTTGGGTTCACGGGAACCACAACCTCCCTATTGGCTTAGGCCATCATGGCTTGGACCAATACTTGAAAAGCAGCCCTAAACTCCGCATTAGTAAGTTGCTCGGCCAAAGGGTCAATCGGAGCTTGACGAGGAGCATCTTGATTTGCATTCTCTCCTACATTCCTTCTAGCATAAGCTCTTCGAGTAGCCTTATCCTGTAGAGCATCGTTTAAGGATTAGGAGAGAGAGACCTTATAGAGTTACACTCTATTGCACGACTTTAGAGTAAAGAAAGAAGTGGAGTTTCCTAAACATCTTATAGACTCTCATTCATAAGTATGGTGCGTTTCATACTCATGAACAAGACTCTACACGACGTGGCCTATGAGACTTCCTAAGATCTTTCTAAACCTTGTGCTCTGATTACCAAGTTTGTCACGACCCAAGGTAGCCCCTCGAGAGGTCCCATTCAAGACACTTACTTTCATCATACATGAAATAGAAAAAGAAGATTGAAGGACAGTTTCAATATATCAAAGTTTCATAAAGCATAGCGAAAATCTAAACATCGTCTCAAAGCCATCTAGTACATAAGAATGAATTTGCACGAAGACCGTACATCATAGTCCAAACTGAAAATAAGGAAAGACTGAAAAAAATTAATGCCCGGTTCTCGAAGCATGAGGACTTACCGAAGCTCAGAATCTCCTTAATGGACTGTAGCCACGAAACTGGAAACCCTGACAATCGGACCTTACATTTGGAAAAATGTACGCAAGAGTATGTATTAGTACAAAAATACGTACCAACTATGATAGCTATGAATAAAATAGTTGAAAACATTCTTAAAAAAGATACATTCATGAAATGCAATGACCAAGCTAAAACATGAAATAAAGAGTTAGAAAACATGAATCATAATACATGGTCAATGCACAATGTCATCATCTTAAACATGTATGAGATACTTCTTTGATGTAACTTTAGTTCATCATAACTTTGTTGTGAGAAGTAGCCTTAACCGACATATAATACCATGAGAGCTATTATCATGGAATCCTGTGTCTGCCCAACACCGAAAAGGGGTTGCCCTCCTTGCCAATGTAAGGACCATGAACTTCTAGCTTTTGTGGATTCACTAGCTAATGTCTATCTAGACACTCCTATGTTGACACATAGTTTATGGTACATGGGTAATATCCACTTGTCCACTCAGTATTAAGCTTAACTTCCATGGAATAGTTCTTATTCATATTCATCTTAGCTCATGAAGGAACATGGGTAATCACCTCTTGTCCTTACATCATATTACATGGGTAATCACCTCTTGTCATTCAATTAGAGGGAATGGGTAATTGCCTCTTGCCTCATCACTAGAATAACTCCTTAATATTGGTTCATTTTAGGTGAGAAAGACTTTCAACCCTAAGAAACCTTATCATGTGAGATAACCTTTCACAATTCATTCTTCCATATGTCTATGAGAAATCATTTCAACAACACAACAATAGCAACATCATTGATACATCACTCTAAAGAGAATCCTATAAACATTTATATAACTTTCATGAGAACATACTTGATTTCATAACTTTTTTTTCCTAATCCAAAATCCACATTATATAATCATAACTTGGAAAAACATGGGGATTACATGGGTTCATGGGGGATCATCATAAAAACATGAGATTGACTCAATTCATGTATAAGATATCATAATTTAATCAATTAAATCAATAATTAAGAGAACCCATAACATAGAAGAAAAACCGTAACTCAATTGGGGAATTCTAACTTTAAAAATTGGAGAAGTTGTGAATTCTATGGAGGAAAGTCTTCCATGGATGAAAACTATCATACCTTAATGCCAAAATCTTGACTTCAATGGGTTGGAGACTTGGCTTGAAACCTTAGGTTGTGCTCTTCTTCTTCAAATCTTCTAGAGATAGAAATATTTTGAGTGAAAGACTTGTTCTTCTTTTGTAAATTTGAGAGAATGATTTCAATTGGGGAAATTTAGGGGTTAAAACACTTATATAGGGGTTTTGGTAAAGGGTAAAACGATATAATATTAGGCTAGAATAATTAGGAAAGACCCAAAAGCCCCTGATAATAATACCTATCGACCTAGTCGACGATGGAGACGTACGGTCTATAGGTCCACCAACAGACTGTCATGTCTCTCTGTCAATTGAGTTCAGAGACTCAAGTTTTGGACCTCAAACGACGAGACCCACCCATGGGTCGTGGACCAATCGACAGGCCGTGGGTCCCAACAATGGTCCTCAACTTTCAACCTCAAAATCTCTCTATTTCTAGGACTCACCTACGGAACCTATTTATGGCTCGTGCATTGAACGACGGACCTTCCTGGTGAATCATTGAAAATGAATTGGAACTTGACATTTTGGAAAAATTGACTGGCCAATCCACAGACCCAACCTATGGTCTGTGAATCAAACGACGCATCATTGGTGGCGTCCGTGGGTCCTGGCACCAGATTTCTTGGAAGCTAAAAATTTTACCCTTTCTCAAATCTAAGTGTTACATGATACTAGCTTTGTATTCGGCTCTCTATATGGGGTTGATGTTGCACCATTATCTGGCAAGGGAGGTTGACCCCTACCCTGAGCCCTTACACGGCACGTACGAGCCATCTTGCCGAAAGAGCGAAATAAGTGGGATTTTAAGAAACTAGTACACAAAGATGGCATGAAAGCTATACAAAAGAGAAGAATTCCCAAAATGCACCCACTAGCCTCTCAAAGATAGGATACAAATGTCTCCCCACCAATCTGTAGGACTCATATAGGTATTAGCTCTGTACAAGTGACACTGATGAACCTCTGATACTAATTTGTCAAGACCCAACTTCCTGAGTCATAATGACACCTACAATAACCTACCAGTAAGTAGGGCAGCCCGTAACCCAGAATGACAAGCAATGTGTACAAAGGTAGAACTACATATGAAATAACACTAACAACAAGGAAATACAAAAATAGGAACAAACCAAAACTATAAACAATGGGAAAACCTTCCAGAACCTGGAAGTTACAAGTACGGAGTTATCTAATATGGACAAGTACAAGTCCCAAAAGTAGACCACAACAAACCGAAGCTTTTCCTTTCTGAATGGCCTATGAACATTGCCACGCTATGAAAAATAGGATCACAACAGATGTACAAGTGTTTAGACACTAAAACCACATAAAAATAGAAACATGGTAATTTTAAAATCAAATGGGAATTATGGGACCTATGCTAGAAATTCCAAAATTGACTCCATAAATAGGTCCTAAACTACCCCTTAAACTTGTGTACCAAAATTAAACACAATCCGAGGCTCGGAAGCAGCCACAACAACAACATGCATGTTTCAATAATAAACTAAGCCAAGAAAGCCTAAAGGCACGCCAATTCACCTCAAATAAAGGTTCTTCAAAAACATCTAACCAAAAACCCAAGTAGCCACGCTCCCAATGTCACATAGGTTTTTGAATCACTCAAATTAGAGCTCAGATGAGGGAGAAATTACCTTTTGAAAATATGAAAAAAAGCTGCAAATTTGCTATTTAAATAGCCGAGATCTGGTCGCTAAAAGCCTGCACCATATATCAACACTTCAGCGTGTTTGCTTAAACTCTGAATTCTTTGACGAACTGCCTAAGATTCATTTGGAACCTCGTGCTCGCAAATGAGATATGCAAACCTACCAAATTTGATATTACATACTCAACGAATATGTCAAAATTCTCAAACTAGATCATCTCAGAAAAAAAGGGTCCCTCCCCCAAACTTTGTTTTAATCCAAAATCCAAAAGGGGCTCAGAATTAGGCTAGAAGCCACGGAATCCAAATGAAGGGTCGTCCAAGATCAAATTCAACAATCCACAGCTCGCCGTGCTGAGGTAATTCTCATCAGAGTTCGTTTACTCAGAATGTTGACTAAAGTCTAACTTAGGCCTAATCGCACAAACTCTTAATTAAAGCCTCGGGAGCTAAAAATGACCCTTCCCGAGGTAGATGGAATCATCATAATTGGATTCTGAAGTTATGTTCTTGAACTTTTAATGAAAACTAACCATTCCAGGATCAAAAGCTCCAAAATGGCGAAACACACATAAAACTAAACAGATGTCGAGGTGATCGAACAATCAGTCCCAGTAAGTCAAAATGACTTGGGGTCGCTACAGGAAAGCTCGAAATGATAAAAACATGAGGCATAAACACATAAATGACCTGGAGGTCATTACATTTATCTAGGGTCTCTTGGGGTTCTATTTGTCATGAAACATCTAGGGTGTACTTTGGCTTGTGATAAATTTGGTATTCAGAGCATTGATCCTATGATGTATGACACACTACGTTGTGTAGAGTTTTGTTTATGAGTTTGAAGTGGACTACATTTAAGAATAGGAAGCTACAAGACGTTTAGGAAACTTCGCTTCTTGCACTACTCTAAAGTCGTGCAATAGAGTTTAACTCTATAAAGGTCTGTGTAACACCTCACCACTTTACTCATAGAATATGAATCATTCGTCATAATTATATAAGGTTGAACCTAGTGATTACCTATTTGATAATGCATTTTAAGGTTATTTAACAAGTGTAGAAATGGTATGGTACGTGATTTAGGGTCATAAGGTACCTCTAACACTTAGTCAAATTCAAATCATTTCTATTGACTAAATTTTAGCATGAGTACATATAAGGATCCACTTCAAACAACCATATATCTTAGAAAATTAAACATTATGTGACACATAATCTATTATATTAAAGGTCTATGGTCTTCTTTCCAACGACACCAATTTTATATCAACCCAAGTTCAGAGTAACAAGATATGACTTATTTACTAGGGATGCTATAACCTGGAGGAAGTTCTGTGATGGCTCCATGATATACCGTGAGTTTTACAGTATATTTGATGCATTTCACTTGGAGTTTGTGTGAGTCTTGGGAATTTTGTTATTATATATGATGGTGTTTGATCTAATTTTGGAGGAAATTAGTTTGAAGTAGTTGTCATTGAAGATAGCTAAAACAACATGAGTTTGGTGACCTACGAGCTCAACCATGAGCCGTCACTCAATTGATGAGCCGTAGGCAGAATTTGTGGGTCAGTGGTTCAAGGAAGTCTGACCTAAGTGTGGAACAACAGAAGCGACCTACGCCCCATAGTCGAGTGACAGAGCATCTGTGGGAGCCGTTGTTTGATTCAGAAAGTTAAGTTCCAGTACTTGAACCACAGATGTGCAGAACAGATCGTGAGTGGACTTATGAACCGTTGGTGACAACCGTCGATGAGAAGATCAAGAATATTTTCCAACTGCTGAACCACGGAGGTGACCCACACACTGTTTGCTGATCCACAGTCTGTCGTTGGGCACTGTAGGTCGAGCACTGCCGAAACCAATTTTTCCTTATTTTCGTTTCCTAATTGGTTTAGGATATAATTACTATAAGTCTGAGTTGTAATTTACAATTTTAAAGCTTATACCTTTTCGGAGACTATTAACCTAAGATTTTGGAATCATTTTGCAAACTTTTTAGCAACCTAATTCTTGAAGCTTGTTTATGCAATTTGCTTTTGATTTTCAATTTAAGAATTCTGTATTCATCTACTTTGATTGTAAGTTCATGATTCTTCTTATTAAAAACAATATGAATTGTGAATTCTCAAGCATGAGTAGCTAAATCCACAACTAGGGTTGTGGAAACCATGAGCAATTAACAAAGTATGACTAATAAATAAGTAATTCCAGAATAGTGTTTATGCATGTTCTATTAATCCTTTCGTTTATAATGATTTTCAACGATGGCCAATGTTAGAACTCGCCTCGATCCTACTTGCCAGACCAAAGAGGTAATGAATGAGAAAAGGATTAAACAATGGTGATTTAGTTAAGATTAGCTACTATCTAATAGCCCGAACTTAATCAATTGATGTGAGGGCTGATACCCAACTCAATTGACGTGAGGGCTAGTTCGGGGTTAAAGGTAAGGGTTAGTAAAGTACACACTCATAGACGGACCAAGTTGCATGGTGAATTTCCCTACTTGGAGGACCAATCACTTAGGGATACCCAACTTATCAACCTTGCATATCGAACACTAGGATAGAGTTATTATTGTTAGGAACACTATATTAAGAGCTTGTGGGGAAGACTTATACCATAGTTTCAATCTCAAACCGCAAATCATGTTTACTTGTTACTTAGTGATATAAATCAACAAACTGTTATTTAACTTAAACCCCTCCCCCCTCCCCCCTTTGTTACTTTTCTCGAAAATAGTTTGACTAAACGTAGATAAGTGTAAGTTAGCTTAAGTCTAAGCAATATTCCTCATGGGATCGACCCTAACCTGAAACTTAGGTCCTTTATTTGTAAAGGACCGCTTATACTTCTTTTGAGAAGTGTAATTTGGGCGTATCAAATTTTGTCACCGCTGCCGTGGAATACAACTTTTAGATTAGACTAACTTCATTATTGAACTTTAGTCAAGTATTTCCTGATTTTATGCTTTTGTTTTGTTTTTATTTTCTACAAGTCTTACCTCTAGTGTATGCTAAGTACACAGAGTCAAGGCAATCCCCTGACTCCCTACAATCCGAAATTGAGGAGAACGTTGAGAATAGTGGTTGGAAGAGGCATAAATCTCAAGTTACACAATGATCCCATCAGAGAGAGTCAAAGGGATGGAGTTGGTGTTTGACCTCCTAGAGTTGTGAATGTGCCTGGTCAGGTTCAGGATGGTCATCTAATCGAAAATGTAGAAATGGGGCAAAACCAGCCAACACCAAGAGTTTGTGAAAACTACATGGTTGATTATGACTTGGTAGAATCAACTGAGGCTATTTTTCTCCCTTCACTACCTCAGGGACATTTTTTTGTGGTGACTAGCAGCCTTATGCAAATGCTTACAAAAAGAGGGTTGTTTGGTGGGTTACCTTCTGAAGATACATATGCTCACATGACTAAATTGACGAGTGTCTGTATGAGTAGTGTGAGATGACCAGATTTTGACATGGACATTATAGGTTTGAGTGTATTCCCACTCTCATTGACAAGAGATGTTGTTGTGTGGTTTTCCAAGCTGCCATACAATTCAATATATATATGGGACCAACTGAACAAGGTGTTCATGGATAGATATTTTCCGGTGTCCAAGAAGTTGAATCTCAAGGATAAACTAAATAATTTCATGGCACTGCCCGGAGAGTCGGTAAGTAGTTCGTGGGATAGATTCACTGGATTGGTGAGGAGTGTGCCGAACCACCACATACATGATGAGTTAATGAAAGAGTACTTCTACTAAGGATAGGATGAAAATGGAAAGGTTGTGCTAGATACTATTGCTAGAGGATCTTATGGGGAATGCACCTTAAAGAAGATTGCTGAGAAACTTGAGAGGATCTCCAAGAACAATAAGGCATGGAGAAATAGAAAGGCGAATACTAGTAGAAGCACGTTTGTTGTCGAAATTGCACCAAGTCAATCTAATAATGATATTTGTGAAGAGATGGCCCAAATGAGGACATAAATTGGCTTGGTATTAAAGCATGTGAGTAGAAGTGCAGACAAAGTGAATGTGGTAAATTATCAACCTAGAGTTCCACCACCGCCAGTTGAAGAGTACTACTATGAGGAATATGTGAATTTGGTGAACGATGAGACTTGGGTTTCCGAACCAACGCCCAAGGTTCCAATTCGGATATTTGGCGCCAGGTTCAAGGAAACCAAGGTCGAAACTATGGCAACTACAACTGTGATGGAAACTATGTCCGAGATGGGAATTTCAACCGTGATAACAACTACAACTATAGTAGCTATGGTAACTGTAACGACCCGAGAGCACCCCCTAGTCATTACCAGCGTATTCGACCTCTTGGAGGTCTTATACAAGCCCTTAGCATTCGTCATAGCATTTATCATAGAAAAATAGCGGAAAATTTAAAACTTTTCATAATATATCACAAGACTGAAAAAGTCACCTCATTTAAACCTTTAATACAAAATCGGAATACTACGTCTCAAGGTAGCCATCTTAAAACACAACTACAACACAATAGGGACACAACCCTTACAACATAAAAGAACTACTATCTAGTACATTAAACTTAAGGAAACT
Source organism: Solanum acaule (assembly GCA_036250505.1). Classification (NCBI taxonomy): domain Eukaryota; kingdom Viridiplantae; phylum Streptophyta; class Magnoliopsida; order Solanales; family Solanaceae; genus Solanum; species Solanum acaule. The sequence continues at coordinate 559 of JAJOOR010003192.1, read as the reverse complement.
CTTTAACATAAAGGTCCTTGAATATTTAAGGACACACCCGAACTTGGGAATAGTAAGCCAAGCTCATCACTTCTAGGAAAGATCCTTTAGCCACCACAACCTACACTTGGTGAAAAAAGATGAAGAAGAATGGTGTTAGTACAAGAATGCACTAAGTATGATAATCATGCAAAAACATGCTTTTAAAAGGTCATTTAGTTGGAAACCATGCATCATGCCTTTTTAGAGAAACTTCAAGAACATTTAGTTCCATAGGAACAACATAAATCCACATACATCATCATACACATGGAAACCATTCATAATAGCACATAGAGCCACTTATAACATTTTAGGCACATTCCATACATACCATACATTACCTTCTTCTTTATCTTAACTCCTTTCCTCAAGCAACCCTTAGGGAATACTTGGTGCAATGTATCACCTTAAGGTTACCTAGGGTGAACTTACATATAACATTCATCAATCCAACCACATATATTCATAGAGTCATAAGCATACCATAAGACATAGTCTTCACATAGGAACCATCACCTAAGACAACCCCCAAGTCACA
>JAJOOR010003191.1:0-35230 GCA_036250505.1 Solanum acaule | reverse complement strand
CCCCCCCCAGACTTTGAATGACGGAAGGCAACCAAGATATGTTATATGAAGACCACACGTTGGATTCGACCCCCTTAGAAACCTCAGAAAGGGGCAGGTACCCCATGTTTAATTTTCTTCAAAATTTACATTTTTTCAAGTTAGTTCTACCCTATGTGAGTTTTATCAAGTATAGTTGGCCGGGGAAGCTTAGTAGCACAGTTGGTTGGCTACGTTAACTTTAACACCGTTGATGGGCGTTCGATTCCCCACCTTGTAATCCCCTCCCCTGATTCCCCTTCTCGTACCCCTAGTTTAAAAAATTAAATAAGTATAGTTGGTCTCCAGCCCGAATAAATGATGAGGATGTTGTGAAATGACAGTCTGCGAAAAAGGGAATTTGGATTGTCAGTTCCTAATTAGCTCGAGTTGATCTTCTTCTGCCCCACAAAAGTTGAGTCACCTCTAAACTTTCCCTTCCATCTCTAGCCACATCAAAACCTCTCAACTAGCCATTTGTGTTTGCTGTTTTGAGCATTTTGCTAACAAAAACACGAAACAGGATAGAGGATCCTCCTGCCTGAATGGGGGTTTCTAGTGTTTTTGCACAAAAGTCCTTCATGTTGATGATTCGCCACGATGTATTGCTGCTGACTGATTTTTTCCCTTCCATATTCTTTGCTACCTTAATTTATAATTGGATATACCTTTAAATTATGTTACGTTGAAGGCTTGACCTGGGAGAAATGTCACTTATGTGTATGTAACTGACTGACATGGGTAGTTCAAAGCAAATTGATGGTCAGGGTACCATAGAACACATTTAGAGGTGTAGACAGACAACACTTTATTTTTTCCTAATTTGTGTAGGAAACTAATTGTAGTTGTAAAAATAAATTTGAAAAAAGTAACCTTATTTTGGAGTTGTAATTTATTTTGGAAAACTTAACCTTATTCAAATAGGAAACTAATTGGAGTTATAATTTTATTTTTAAATACTATTTTTATAAGATAATAATTAATTTAGGATCTATAATTTAAAAATTTAACTGATTCAATGATACAAACTTACTGATAAATCAGTCAATTTGATATTTTAGATTATCTTAGATTCACATTTAACGTAATAACGTACCTATCCATTCAAAAATCGTGAATAACCCTCTAAACTAGAAACTCAAAACTTTGCAGCAAAAAGCAAATACCGTTTATTTTTTCTTCCAAATTTTCAATTTTCTACCCCTTAGTTATAATTATTGGGAAACTCCAAGTTAATTTTTTTTGTTGGTTTAATATATTTGGATCAAAAAGACTCAAACATATTAAATCTTTATAAATTTAGAGAAAATGGATAAGAGATTCTTATTTATGATTCAAGAAGATTTTTAAAGCATTTCAAGCGCCCGCTACCCGCGGTTATCCTACAACTTGATCAAAATATTATTATTTTTTTGATTATTTTTTAGGAAAATGTTTTAACATAAAAAATATTTTACAATATTTGATTAACTTTGAGAAAATAGTTAATTAAATAACATTTTTTATTTTTAAAGAAAAAAGGACTTAAATGAAACATTTGAATTAATTACAAGTGATTAGAATCTTAAAAAAACAAGATTAATTAGAATTTATTTGAATCATTTTTAGAAATAGTAATTTGAACCAATTTAATCAATTAAATCATGCAACTATGTTAAAATAATTGAAGGATAAATAAAAGTTTTGACTAACCTCTATTGAGAAAATGACTAAGTAAAGAAAGGAAACCGTCCCTTTTTAAAAAAAGTTTATTTGAGAAAAATTCTTTTAACTTAAAACCATTTTAAAATGAGTAAAAAAAATGCGATTGAGTGAAGAGGCATTAAAGAATAAAGAATATATCCTTTTAAGAACAAAAGGTTTAACTTAATTAAAGGTATAAAATTTGACCAATATACTTGATATAAATAAATGAACACAAAAAGATATATTAAAAGTAAACCAACACAAAGAAAATAACTCATCTTTTGGGGATCTAAGTAAGTTAATCAATAGAGTAGTTCTAAATTTAGAGTTAAATAAAATTAGTCAAAAAAATTTCCTCAAAACAACTAGAAGAGTAAAAGAGATAATGAAATTGGGCCCCTTCTTGGGCCAATTTTGCTGAAAATTTTTGGGCTTTAACCCAATTCCCGTTTTTGTATACATAGGTTGTATATTAGTGTATATCAACATGTATATCAACTTTCTTCATATATTTCTTGCTTCCGAACACTTGTGTTTTGCCTTCGCCCAGTATATTTGCATTTTTGACCTGTATATCAGTATTTTCGCCGTGTATACTGCCATATATAAAAAGTATACAGCCTGTTTTGGACTTTCCGGGCACTTAAATTTCAATTTCCAGCCCTATTTGCTGCCTCCAACCTGTTTCGTTACTTTGGCTGACTCAATAAGAAGCAAAATTGAGCTTTTGGACCAATGAAAAGATGTAAGGAGGAGAAAGGAGTTCACGTTGAACTCGGACAAATTTCATGCAGAAAAAGAACATAAATAATAGCATTAGCACTTACTAGCAGTGGAATTAACATGGTAAACACACAAATTTCAACTGATAGATTTGATCTTAATTATCAGATCAAGCAAATATTAGTAAATGACCATGGATCTATATTCAAATGCAATAATTTTATTAAACACTTTTACTATTTCATGACCAACACTGTTTTGAGACTAAATTTGACATGAAGCTACTGCTTTGAGGAGATCAAAATTAGATCTCATGTGGTATCTAACCAGTATATTCATGCTCAAACAATAAACAAATAAATGTGATACGCTACTATCTTAAATAGTCAATAAAACCTACAAAAAAGTTGAACCAAATTTTAAGCTCATAGCTACTAGAACAAACAAATCACAGTATCTAAATGTTTATCACAAATTCAACAACCTTTAAATAGACATTTGATATGCATACTAAATTTACTTAAGAAAATAACAACAATCTTGTAAACAAATAAGAGGCAACTGAGACTCCACTCTTCTTTGGAGTTGACTCAATTACAAGTAATAAATAATTTCCGACTAGAAGATAGTCAAAAGGAGACATGGACTTGGTCGAAGCGGGGCATGTTGGACAGCAAAACAATGAAATAATGAACCCCAAGCAACAAACATAAAGGGATGCTTAAAACAACAAGATTGTAGCCTCCAGTTGAAATAAATAAGGACCCAAAGCTTGACTGAAATTAAAACAAAATTCTGCCAAACTGAACATAGACCACTAACTTATGTAAATACGAGAATCGGAGACAGCCATGAAGAGTATCACAATAGGCAATTGCTTTAAAGGACTTCAGAATAAATAAAATAACAGACAAGCCATTCAAAGTTAACGTAAGAAAAGAGGAAATAAGGTTGATGAGACAATAAAACTACAACTTTAGCATATCAGTTGACTCTCAAGACTCCATGACCATAGAAAACGAGACGAACAACAACAAACCAAATGAAAACATCTAATGCTCGACAACAATATAAACAAAAGAAACTAGGATCCAAATAGACATATTCAAGAAGAGAAGGCTCATTCAACAGGTTAACGACTATAAACAAAGTTCATAGCTAGTAATCTTATTAGAATAAAAAGGACATAAGAGGAGTCAACACAGAAACAAATACTCATGCTTCAATGCATCAACTTTTAAATCATTTTATACTTTGTATCAATCGAAAATGCCTAAAATAGATTCTGGAACATGAATAACTAATAAATCGATTCAAAAGCATAGTGAGGAGGTGACAAGAGTAGAAAAAAAAGATAGCCTAAGTGATGAAAATTGAAATCACATAATTTCGAACTTCATGACTGAACCACAACTCTCACAGCCTACCAGACGAGATTAACAGTGAAACAAGGAGAAAATAGGAAGAAACCGACTCAATGCCACTAAGCTTCGAGCAAAACAAAACCACACAACAACATGACCGATTATTATACCCTCCTCACATCAGTCGAGAAGCATGATCACAACATCAAACCATAAAACTAAGGGACTGTTATTTCACGGAAAAAAAAGAAACCAAAGGAGTGTTACCTATTCAGGTGCAGACCAAATGAGCGACGACTTCTCACACAAAGTTAGTCTCGAAGAAATTCAAAACCAGCTACGAACAGAGACCTTCTCGAATCGTTTGAAATTTTTCTTAAGTATAAAATTGATTGTTCAATGAAAATCCAAACTCCAAAAAAAACTTACCTTAGCATAAAGGGCGGGAACATAGAGCGATTTTGGGGTGAAATTCGTTGGAAAATTTCAAGAAAATTTGTTTATTTCCTCTTTTCCAAGGCCAACAGTGAAAGGGATGGATGGGGAGTTCTGAAAGCACCGCTGATGGAATGGAATTGGCGCGGGATTTCTAGGCACTATTCTTATCTAGGTTTCGTCGGTACAATTTTGCTAATTTCTCGCTGGGTTTTGTGAAGAAGAGGAGTATAGGGGTCGTCGGGTATGGCTATGTGTTGCCAGCGTACTGGGTAGTTTCTTTGATTTGGCGTCACTGTTTTGAGGAAGACGAGCGTACTGGGTCGGGTTATTTGGGTATTTGGTGTTGCTGTAGTATGGAAATTTTCAACGAAAAATGAGACAACACATCTATTTAAGGGTAAATATTATAGTTTTTAGATCTACTTTTTAAATATTACTAGTTATTGTTATAAAATGAAGATAATAAATTGAAATTAAGAAGAGTAGAGATAGAGAGAGACAAAGTAATAGTAGTAGTAATTTTCCTTTATTATTGAATGTTTTTACTTCTTGTTGTTATTGTTTACAAGAGGGGATATATATATAGGTTAGAAAACTTGGCCACAAAGTTACTTTACTTGGCCACAGAGTTTACTTGGACATAAAGTATTTTACTTGGACACAAAGTATATTGTGTGGATGTCCATTTTACAACACTCCCCGTTGAGTGTCCATGTAAAAATAAATTTAATGAAACAGAAAAAAAAAGTTTAGTAATACGCATTGTTTGCTACCTCATTAAAAACCTTTACCAGGAAAACCCAGTGAGATAAAACTTGGTTAAGGGAAAAGGAGTGCAACGCGTATTTACACCCCCTGATGAAAACATTACTTAATATCTTGAAGATGACATATTCCGATCTTATAACTCAGCTTCTCAAAGGTTGAACTTGGCAATGTCTTGGTGAATACGAATTGTTGAACATTTATTTCATCCCTGTTTTGAAGATCAAGAAAAGGAACTTCGATGAAATATATTTTGGTTAGTCTCCTTTGATGTATCCTCCTCTTAGTTGAGCACATGCAGCATTATCTTCATATAATGTTGTTGGAATATCTCTTTTCAAAGGAATACCACATATTTTTTGGATATGTTTATAGATTTCATCCAAATATATTTTGACAATTGCTTAATTTGTGATCTTGTCGGTTTAGACAAATTGCTCATTTGACCTTTTAGTAGCAACAACCAAGCACTGAAAGATATTTTCACTTATATAACAATCAAATTGACTATCTTGTGGAATAATTTGATATGATAGTATTCCGACAGGAAAATAAATAACTTTCTTCATGTCAAACTTCATAATCTCCTACAATTTCACGGTCAATAAATCTTGACACAATTGATCTAATAATTTATATCGATATTTGATTCACTCTAATATTTCCACTGATAAGAGTGATGTTATATTTTGCATGCATATTAATAAAATTATTTACCATAAATAATAATAGCAGGATACATAAGTGCACCAATTGCACTATGTCATGGTATTTTCTAACCATTTTAATGAGATCGAAATTGATCTTTATGTTATGCGATCTTTCAATCATTGGGGTACTATTCAATGGAATTGCTTTGCAACCTTTTAAATCCTTCAAGAATTTTCATATGATATTTACATTCTAGCTAGATATGATTATTATTTATCATGCGTATTCAAGTTTTTCATATATTGTCAGACTAATAGAAACTTCATTGCATCCACCTTAGGAGAATACATCTCCGTACAATAATGTCAGGACTTTTGCGGAAAGTCTTTATTTTCCAATGCACAAGCCGTACTTTATATTTTACGATTTTACTTATCGCAAAATAATTCATTTGTACCCCCACTGACATTATATTTTGGTATATGGACAATAAGTCCAAAACATCACTTTTCCAAGTGAAATATAATATACTTGAATTGTATTTTCTTTGGCCAACCATTTATCTGTCAACTTTCGACAGATTTAATATCAAGATCCTTGTCACCATTTATAATAGTGAGCACTAAATTATATTAAAGATATCGTCGACGGTTTATTTGATATCGATTCTAATATGACATAACTTACCGTGCTCTCTTTATTTTTCATCATTTTCAGGTACCTGAACCTTTGCCAAGGTTTTATGAATTGTTATGTCATCGTACTTTTTCTAAAGCACCTGCCTCATTATTATGACCATCTTAATCATTTGCTCATCTTCTTTGTCAAGAAGTTTCATCTTTTGAATCGATTTATCTATCACGCTTCCGACGTGTCATAAATTATGTCCTTCAAAGACCTTTCATTTGAGCATTTATAACTGGATTATAACATATGGTCAGTGAATATGTCTGACAATTGACTTAAATTATATTTTCAACGAGGATCATATCAATGATATGTCATTATACATAAACTTATTTTCTAGTTGCTTATCATCTCCCCCTGTCATGACCCAAACCATCGGGCTGTGCGGACACCTACGTACTACCACCTAAGTAGGAGAACCCTCATATCCCAATATTTAAAACATGCAGAAGACTAACAAAAACAAAGATAAAAGAAATCATAGGGTTTTCATAAATGAAACTTTAATCAATTTAGCGTTTAAACTTGTAAAGTAACTAACACTCCCAAAGATCTTGTCTAAACAGGTACAAGAGCTACTAAGAGTACAACTAGTCATAATAAATAAAGACACAGCTTCCACCACGTAGAAGGAAAGATAGAAACTGCTGGAGAATTTCTTCGTCTTCACCTAATGAAACATCACCAACCTGCTTCCAGACTATGTCAAAAGACATAACAAGAGTAGTATCAGTACAAATCACACATACTGGTAGGCATCATCGGTCAACCCGACGCCCACCACATAACATAATAAATCAATTAATAAGAATATGCCATAGACCACTCGCTTTTTCACCCTTACCCTCACTTGGATACCTTAGAAATTACTCTAGTACCCTTTATAACTAGCCATCCCCTCATTCAACCCACTCACTAGTTTCTTGATCATAACCTAGTCATTTGTAACACATAGAATAGACCACGAATATGACTACGCATATTTCGACTAAACACCCATTGCCTACCCTTACTTGCTCTTTTATATTACTCCGCCTTCATCACATGGTACATTATATCAAGCGTGCTAACTATTAACCAAGGACCCCCTTTTTCATCTTTAAAATTAATCTATGTGGACAAGTCAACCATTACCCACTCTCGTTACCCCCAAACATGGGTTTTCAGGAAATACAGAAATTTCGCACACTACCTCCACTTCTCGCCCTTACAATATAATTAGGTCATCATAATCACTTATAAACGGGTAGAGCAATCATCAAAGAGCACTTACAACAACACGCATTTCATCATTACAAGATTCACAAGTATGTCAAGTCATTAGTCCTCTCAAGGGACCCAAACCCAAATTGTTAGCATACCGAAACGTGGTATCCGATCCAATAATTATGCTGAAACGTGGAAACCGATCCCATAGATATGCCGGAACGTGGCAACCGATTCAATTTAGTTATGAGAAAACGTGGGAACTGATCCAAGTTAGTGTGTCGGAACGCAACACCCGATCTACTCAACAACCATAATCGTAATCACAAGTATATTTGGAACATATACATACAATCAAGTCATGATTTCATAGTATACCTCATTTTAATTATTTTCATATTTGAGTAATGTGATCCGCAATGCAACATTCGCATACATACAAGTATCATAGCGAAGTAAGAACGAGCATATATCACCCAATCACAGAATCACCACCATCCCAATGAACTATTCATCAACGTATATCATGCAAACCTTAAATCGACCATACTTAGCCCTAGTTCATCATCTAAGGCTTCTTCCTAAAGTTTTGATAATAATTCATTCGGTGCACGAAGGCCTACGCATAAATTCTACCATTGATTTACTTATATTACGCGGTGAGCACAAATTTATAACTACTCAATTCATGAAACCTAGCCTACCTGGGCGCCAAGCAGTTGCACAGAGTTTTTTGGCTTTGAATCTTATTTCTGGAACTTAGGACGGTGATCTTGACCAAGAATCCGCAAGATATCGCCATCTTCACGCTAGAAATCTCCTTCTTCTTCTTTTCCAAGCTTAGGGCAGCTTTTTGGGGGTTTCTAAGGGGTTTTACGACTAAATTAGGTATTCTAGAAAGAAGGAGGAAATAGGATTTCGAGATATTGACATTTTATCTCACATATCCTGCTCTAGCGCCAACTTACCCCGCCCAGGAGCCGCCGCCCTAGCAGCATCTGGCCCCGCTCTGGTAGGACAATGGCACATAATTTTTTTGAGTTTTTATTTTCCTAATTAACGACGGTTCGGGTCGTTACAATAGATACCAATTTACCCCTCGTTTGTCCCTGAACGACTAGTGCACGGATAATCACACGTCCTATTTTGGAGTACTTCCAAACTAACAAATAGGGCCAGCACGGAACCACGAAGAACGGTGACTTTTTAAATAGTTGACACAAGAAAGGTACTATACCCAAAGACTAGAAGAAAATTTGAGGCAACATACGAAGAAACAAATGTGTTTAAATTACACAGTCTGGCCTGCTAGGGCGACAACCCTCCCGCTAAGGTGGGGCCGCTGTGGCGAGAGATCTCCCGTTAAAGCAGGAGGTCGGGAAGAAAAATTTCCCATTTCTTCTTCTCTACACACAAAACTCAAACTCTCTCGATTCGCTTCGTCCCGAACGTCGATCTCAAGGTAATCTTCTCGTTAATTGCACTTTTTACTTCAGGTATTTGATTAGTAATGATTACATGCTGATATTTAATCGATTAGAAACGGTTCTAGGGGGGCAATTTTTGAAAAAGAACGTAAGTTGCTAGTATGATAGAAAAATATAGCATGGACACTTCCCTTACGTCCCCAATGTTCCCACAACGTCCTAGGCATAAGGATTTCATAAAAAATATGGTTAAATCGGTACAAAAATGGGTTGGGGAAGTTGAAAGATCTTATTGGCATAAACTCGAATTTGGACATCATATAGGGGTTATTTTGCAAAAATAATTACATAATTAGGTTCTAGGGTAGTTTATATACTCTGATCTACTAAAATTCTGTCGAAAATAGAGGTTTTTGGATGAAGAGGCGCTATGGTCGCGCCTGGTGTTCGTCCAAGATGAAGGCCGCTCGGCCTCCCTCATCCTGTTCTGGCATCATTTTGGCCGCTGTGGCAGGATTCAGGGAACGAGTAGCCTGACCCCCTTAACTCAATATTTTCCTCTCTTCCCCTTCCATGCCTGACCCCCTTAACTCAATATTGTCCTATCTTCCCCTTCCAACCTTACACTGTCTATTTCCATCGTAATTAAACGTATATTTTTCATAACCTGCAGGTCTATCTAAATGACAGGTCTGAAAGAAGAAAACCTACCATTCGTCTGATTTCCCGACACTGCCAGTCGAGAGAGGTTTCATGACTTACGGAACAACAAATTTTATTGTGAGAGGGGCTTCATATTGCTCAGGCTGGAGGAGAAGGAGCCAGCCTTCTATACTTGCTTAATGGAGTTTGGGTGGGATCCACTGACCGACGCACCGCCTGTCGCACAAGTTGACTGGGTGCGGGAGTTCTATGTTATTCTTCCCACCGTATACTAAGACGACAATAGCCCCATCATCTGTATTCGGGGAGTCGACATCTCTTTAAACGCCACGGCCCTAAATGAGGTACTAGAGTTGTCGGAGGTCTCGAATGCTGAATACGAGACAAAACTGAGGGAGTTGGATCTGGAATGGCTGAGGAACACCTTGGTGGAGCCTGCACGTCAGGACAGAGTCTATTGGTCTTCTGCTGAGGGTATTACTAGTGTTGACTGGTCACCAGACACCAAGATGTGGATTCACTTGGTCACTCGGAGGATTCTCCCATCGGGCAATCGCACGGATGTGACGTTCCCTCGAGCCTTGGTGGTGGCGTGCGCGGTGTAGGGCATTGAGCTAAATGTCGGGGCACAGATTATTTCAGAGTGGAAGATGTTTTATCGGGGTAATAAGAAAGTGTTCTTCTTGCCTGGACTTATCACCGTGCTTTGCAAGCGGGAGAGAGTGACACTCCTCGACACTGATGAGGTACTTCTCATGGATCCCCCTTTTCACCCTATTTGGTTAGACAGGGTTCCACGTCCATGAGTAAGAGGAGGAGGACCAACAGGGCAAGTAGCAGTCAAGCAGCCACAGGGTCGGATGAGGAGGGAGGCGACGACACTCGTCCCTCCAGGTCTCAGCCTCCCTTTTCAACAGCACAGGCAGAGGAGGACTTGACAGTTGTGCGGAGGAGGATGGGGTGCCCTATCACCCCTAATACGTCGGTTCCCCCAGCACTGCCCTAGAGCTCGAGATGCTCATTCGCGAGTTGCGCCAAGAGAGGAGGAAGAATTTAGAGAGGGACCGTCTATTGGTTCAGATTTGGAAGGCGATAAAAATCATGTTCACTTGCATCGCTCCCGGGTGGGAGATCCCTATAGTGGAGAAGGGAGATTTCTATCATTTTTCGAGCCTGGAGGAGGCCATGACAGGCCTGGTGCCCCCGGAGGAGTTAGATTTCGACACCAATACCTCTCGGTCTCAGGGTTCTTGAGTTGTTTCTTCGCCCCTCTTGGGCTTGTAAATTTTTAGACAACTTTGTTTTTATCTTTTCGACTTTCTATGTTTTGCAAGCACATGGATGCTAGTTTTTGCTGTCTGATGCAGCAATATTAATTATCAAGGTTTTATAATCTATTTGATTCTGTTGCTAAACATTGTTGGGTTGTCGGGATTGTTCGAATATCATCTGGGGTCTTATCGGATAGTTTAGAAAACATGGGAGGCAGGCTGAAGTTCTGCCTCTCCTCATCCCGCTTTGGTGGGAGAAATCCCGCTCTGGCGGTCCCCCCCGGCGGAAATAATCCCTCCCAGTGGTCAAAACGGAAACAGAATCTCTGCCAAGATTTCTCTAGGGTTTTTTGCTTTTCTAAAAATTCCCAAAGGGTCCCAACTTTATCCTAAAATTGTAGGATACTTCTTATATTAGGATAATCATTGTCTACCCCCAGTCAATCCCACGATACTCGAACCAATTCGTTCCCGTTAATTCAGCACCACAACTCACACCCCCAAGGATACACCCAGATATTCACGCGGTTATTACAAAAGCGCAAGATACGTTCAGATCTTCCTCACAAATTGTCTCGTAGTCTTGTCTGCACCCTCACATCGAACCTAGTAGGATAGTCTCTTCGAAATGAGCTTCTCGATATATTTACATCTCGCATAATTTAAACTAATTGGGCCAACAGATTGCACATAACAAGTTTCAGTTACACATTTATAGTACACGTAATCACATCATCACATTCAACAAGTTCAACTTTACATTCATAGTTAATTAGAAACACACATTCACAGACAAAACAAAGTTCTTAATTAATTACTTCACTCCATGAATGCCCATTACTGATCATCCATGCATTTATACCGCCCCTAGGGCCAAATACCAATTGGAACCTTCAAAGTTCCAATTTACCTTGCTTGTGACCCACGACGTCCGGTTTACCTTGTTGAGATACCAATTGGACCCAACTCATACCACAAGCGACACATGCATGAAAGGAGAGAACAAGTGGAACAACTTCTTAGAATGCTTCCTATCCTTTTGTAGATTAGATATCGACGTCAACACACCAATCTGCAAGAGTCTAGTCCGCATTTTGCTCTTGTACTGGGAGACCGGTAACCTAGGCTCTGATACTAATTTGTCACGACCCAACCCACAGTGCTATGCGGGCTCCTACGTACTACCACCTAAGTAGGAGAACCATTATATTCCAATAGATAAAACATGCGGAAGACTAACGAAAATGGAGATAAAAGAAATCATAGGGATTTCATAAATAAAACTTTAATCAATTTAGAGTTAAAACTTGTAAAGTAACTAACATTCCCAAAGATCTAGTCTAAATCGGTACAAGAGCTACTAAGAGTACAACTGGTCATAATAAATAAAGACACAGCTTCCACCACGTGGAAGGAAAGATAGAAGCTGTTGAATAATTTCTTCGTCTTCACCTTATGAAACATCACCAACCTGCATCCAGACTATGTCAAAAGACATAGCAAAAGTAGTATCAGTACAAACCACACGTACTGGTAGGCATCATCGGTCAACCCGAAGCCCACCACATAACATAAGAAATCAATTAATAAGAATATGCCATAGACCACTCGCTTCTTCACCCTTACCCTCACTTGGATACCTCAGAAATTACTCTAGTACCCCTTTACTACTAACCATCCCCTCATGCAACCTACTCACTAGTTTCTTAATCATAACCTAGTCATTTGTAACACATAGAAGAGACCACAAATATGACTAGACATATTTCGACTAAACACCCATTGCCTACCCTTACTTCCTCTTTTATATTACCCCGCCTTCGTCACATGGTACATTGTATCAAGCCTGCTAACTATTAACCACGAACCTCTTTTTTCATCTTTAAAATTAATCTATGTGGACAAGTCAACCATCACCTACTCTCGTTACCCCCAAACATGGGTTTTTAGGAAATACACGAATTTTGTAAACTACCTCCACTTCTCACCCTCACAATATAATTAAGTCATTATAATCACTTACAAACAGGTAGAGCAATCATCAAATAACACTTACAACAACACACACTTCATCATTACAATATGCACAAGTATGTGAAGTCATTAGTCCTCTCAAGGGACCCAAACCCAAATTATTAGCATACCAGAACGTGGTACCCGATCCAATAATTTTGCTGGAACGTGGCAACCGATCCCATAGTTATGCTAGAACGTGGAAAATGATCCAAGTTAGTTATGCCAAAATGTGGCAACCGATCCAAGTTAGTATATTGGAAAGCAACACCCGATCTATTCAACAACCACAATCGCAATCACAAGTATATATCGAACATATACATACAATCAAGTCATGATTTCATAGTATACTTCATTCAATTATTTTCATATACAATTAATGTGATCTGCAATGCAACATTTACATACATACAAGTATCCTAGCGAAACAAGAACAAGCATACATCACCCAATCACAGAATCACCATTATCCCAATGAACTATTCATCAACGTATCATGCAAACCTTAACTCGACCATACTTAGCCCTAGTTCATCATCTAAGGCTTCTTCCTAAAGTTTTAATCATAATTCATTCGGTGCACGAAGGCCTACGTATAAATTCTACCATTGATTTACATATATTACGCGGTGAGCACAAATTTATAACTACTCAATTCATGAAACCTAGCCTACCTAGGCCCCAAGCAGTTGCACAGGGTTTTTTGGCTTTGAATCTTGTTTTCGAAACTCATGACGGTGATCTTGACCAAGAATCCGCAAGATATCGCCATCCTCACGCTAGAAATCTATTTCTTTTTCTTTTCCAAGCTTAGGGCAGCTTTTTGGGGGGGTTTCTAAGGTGTTTTACGAATAAATTAGGTATTTTAGGAAGAAGAAGGAAGTAGAATTTCATGTTATTTACATTTTGTCTCACCTATCCCGCTCTTGTGCCAACTTACGCTGCCCTAGCGCCGCCGCCCTAGGGGCATCTGGCCCGCTCTGGTGGGACAATGGCCCCAAATTTTTCCGAATTTTTGTTTTTCCTAATTAACGATGGTTCGAGTCATTACAATAGATACATATTTACCCCTCGTTTGTCCCCGAATGACTAGTGCACGGATAATCACACGCCCTATTTTAGAGTACTTCAAAATTAACGAATAGGGCCAGCACGGAACCATGAAGAATGGTGATTTTTTAAATAGTTGACACAAGAAAGGTACTATACCCAAAGACTAGAAGAAAATTTGAGGCAACACACGAAGAAACAAATGTGTTTAAATTACACAGTCTGGCCTGCTAGGGCGGCAACCCTCTCGCTAAGGTGGGGCCGCTGTGGCGAGAGATCTCCCGCTAAAGCGGGAGGTCGGGAAATAGTATAGGGTAGGGAGGGGAAAAATTTCCCATTTCTCTTTCTCTGCACACAAAACTCCCAAACTATCTCGATGCGCTTCATCCCGAACGTCAATTTCAAGGTAATCTTCTTATTCATTGCACTCTTTACTTCAATATTTGATTAATAATGATGTATGTTGCTATTTAATCGATTAGAAACGGTTTTGGGGGGGTGGAAATTTTTGAAAAAGAACGTAAGTAGTTTGATAGAAAAATGTAGCATGGGCTCTTGCGTCCCTAATGTTCCCACAACGTCCTGGGTGTAAGGATTTCGTAAAAATACGATTAAATCAGTACATAAACGGGTTGGGAAAATTGCGAGGTCTTCTTGGCATAAACTCGAATTTGGACATCATATAGGGGTTATTTAGTGAAAATAATTACATATTTAGGTTCTAGGGTAGTTTATGTAGTCTGATCTATTGAAATTTTGTTGACAACAGAGGTTTTTGGACGAAGAGGCACCATGGTCGCGCCTGGTGTTCATCCAAGATGAAGGCCACTTTGCGACCTAGAGCGGCCTTCATCCCGATATGGCGGCCTCCCTCATCCCGCTCTGGGGGGATTTTGGCCGCTGTGCCGGGATTCAGGGACCTAGTAGCCTTACCCTCTTAACTCAATATTTCATCTCTTCCCCTTCCAACCTTATGCTGTCTATTTCCATCATAATCAAACTTATATTTTTCATAACTTGCAGGTCTATCTAAATGGCAGGTCTGAAGGAAGAGAACCTACCCTTCATCCGATTTCCCGACACTGCCATTCGAGAGAGGTTTCATGACTACTAAAAGAACAAATTTTGTTGTGAGAGGGGCTTCATATTGCTCAAGCTGGAGGAGAAGGAGCGAGCCTTCACTTAATGCAGTTCAGGTGGGCACTACTGATCGAGGCTCCCCCTGCTGCATGAGCTAACTAGGTGCGGGAGTTCTATACTATCCTGCCCACCGTCTGCTGTGACGACCCTAGCCCATTATCTGTATTCGGGGAGTCGACATCTCTCTAAATGCCACGGCTCTAAATGAGGTAGTAGAGTTTCCGGAGGTCTCGAATGCTGAATACTAGGACAAACTGAGGCAGATGGATCTGGAATGGCTGAGGAACACCTTGGTGGAGCCTGCACGTCGGGACAGAGTCTATTGGCCTTCTGCTGAGGGTATTACTAATGTTGACTGGTCACCAAGAGGTGGATTCACTTGGTTACTCGAAGGTTTCTCCCGTTGGGCAATCGCACGGACTTGACGTTCCCTAGAGCATTGGTGGTGGCGTGCGCGGTGCAGGGCATTGAGCTGAATGTCGGGGCAGAGATTATTTCAGAGTGGAAGATGTTCTATCGGGGTAATAATAAAGTGTTGTTACTTCCTGGATTTATCACCGCGCTGTGCAAGCGGGCGGGAGTGCTGCTCCTCGACACTGATGAGGTATTTCTCATTGATCCCCCTTTTCACTCTCTTTTGGTTAGACAGGGTTCCACGTCTCGGAGTAAGAGGAAGAGGACCGACAGGGCTAGCAGCAGTCAGGCAGCCGTAGGGTCGAACGAGGAGGGAGGCGACGACACTTGTCCCTCTGGGTCTCATCCTCTCTTTTTAGCAACACATGTAGAGGAGGACTTGGCAGTTGTGCGGAGGAGAATGGGGTGCCCTAGCACCCCTAATACCCCGGTTCCCCTAGTACTGCCCTAGAGCTCGAGATGCTCCATCGCAAGCTGCGTCAGGAGAGGAGTAAGAATTTGGAGAGCGGTCGTCTATTGGTTTAGATTTGGAAGGCTGTGAAGATCATGTTCACTTGCATCGCTCCCGGGCGGGAGATCTCCATAGTGGAGAAGGGGTTTTCTATCAGTTTTTGAGTCTGGAGGAGGCCATGACAGGCATGTGCCCCCGGAGGAGTTAGATTCCGACCCTGATACCTCTAGATCTTAGGGTTCTTGAGTTATTTCTTCACCATTCTTGGTTTTGTAATTTTTTTGACAACTTGGTTTTTATCTTTTCGACTTTCCATGTTTTGCAAGCACATGGATGCTAGTTTTTGCTGTCTGATGCAGCGATATTAATTATCAAGGTTTTATAATCTATTTGCTTTTGTTGCTAAACATTGTTGGGTTGTTAGGATTTTTCTGATATCATCTTGGGTCTTATCGAATAGTTTAGAAAAATAGGGGAGGCAAGCTGAGGTTCTGCCTTGCTTCATCCTGCTCTAGTGAGAGAAATCCCGCTCTGGCGGTCTCGCCCTGGCAGAAATAATCCTGCCCCAGCGGTCAAAATAGAAACAGAACCTCTGCCATGATTTTTCTAGGGTTTTCGCTTTTCTAAAAATTCCCAAAGGTTCCTGGCTTTACCTTGAAATTTTAGGATACTTCTTATACTAGGATAATCATTGTCTATCCCAAGTAAATCCCACGATACTCGAACCAATTCATTCCCATTAATTCAGCACCACAACCCACACACCCCCAGGATACACCCAGACATTCACGCGGTTATTACGCAAGCGCAAGACCCGTTTAGATCTTCCTCACTAATTGTCTCATAGTCTTGTCCAAACCCATACATCGAACCGAGTAGGACCTTCTCTTCGAAACGAGTTTCACGATATATTTGCATCTCGCATAGTTTAAACCAATTGGGCCAACACATTTCACATAACAAGTTTCAGACACACATTCATAGTACACGTAATCACATTATCACATTCAACAAGTTCAAATTTACATTTGCAGTTAATTTCAGAAACACGCATTCACAGACAAAACCAAGTTCTTAATTAGTTACTTCACTCCATGGATGCCCTTTAATGATCATCCATGCATTTATACCGCCCCTAGGGCCAGATACCAATTGGAACCTTCCCAGGTCCAATTTACCTTGCTTGTGGCCTCTCGTCGTAATCACGACGTCCGGTTTACCTTGTTGAAATACCAATTGGAATCGGGTGATACCAATTGGACCCAACTCATACCACAAGCGACACATGCACAAAAGGAGAGAACAAGTGGAACAACTTCTTAGAATGCTTCCTAGCCTCTTGTAGATTAGATATGGACGTCAACACACCAATCCGCAGGAGTCTAGTCCGCATTTGTGCTCTTGTATTGGGAGACTGGTAACCTAGGCTATGATACCAATTTGTTACGGCCCAACCCACCGAGCCGTGCGGGAACATACTTCCTACCACCTAAGTAGGAGAATCCTCATATCCCAATAGTTAAAACATGCAGAAGACTAACAAAAAGAAAGATAAAAGAAATCATAGGGATTTCATAAATAAAAATTTAATCAATTTAGAGTTAAAACTTGTAAAGTAACTTACACTCCCAAAGATCTAATCTAAACAGGTACAAGAGCTACTAAGAGTACAACTGGTTATAATAAATAAAGACACAACTTCCACTACGCGGAAGGAAAGATAGAAGCTGTTGGAGAATTTCTTCGTCTTCACCTAATGAAACATCACCAACCTGCATCCAGACTATGTCAAAAGACATAGCAAGAGTAGTATCAGTACAAACCACACGTACTGGTAGGCATCATCGGTCAACCCGAAGCTCACCACATAACATAAGAAATCAATTAATAAGAATATTCCATAGACCACTCGCTTCTTCACCCTTACCCTCACTTGGATACCTCAGAAATTACTCTAGTACCCTTTTACTACTAACCATCCTCTCATTCAACCCTCTCACTAGTTTCTTGATCATAACCTAGTCATTTGTAACACATAGAAGAGACCACGAATATGACTACACGTATTTCGACTAAACACCCATTGCCTACCCTTACTTCCTCTTTTATATTACCCCGCCTTCGTCACATGGTACATTGTATCAAGCCTGCTAACTATTAACTACGAACCTCTTTTTTCATCTTTAAAATTAATCTATGTGGACAAGTCAACCATCACCTACTCTCGTTACCCCCAAACATGGGTTTTCAGGAAATACACGAATTTCGTAAACTACCTCCACTTCTCACCCTCACAATATAATTAGGTCATCATAATCACTTACAAATGGGTAGATCAATCATCAAATAACACTTACAACAACACACACTTCATCATTACAAGATGCACAAGTATGTCAAGTCATTAGTCCTCTCAAGGGACCCAAACCCAAACTGTTAGCATATCGGAACGTGATACTCGATCCAATAATTATGTTGAAACGTGGCAACCGATCCCATAGTTATGTTGGAACGTGGCAACCGATCCCAGAGTTATGTTGGAACGTGGCAACCGATCCAAGTTAGTTATGTTGAAACGTGGCAACCGATCCAAGTTAGTGTGTTGGAATGCAACACCCGATCCATTCAACAACCACAATCGCAATCACAAGTATATATCAAACATATACATATAAGCAAGTCATGATTTTATAGTATACCTCATTCAATTATTTTCATATTCGATTAATGTGATCCGCAATGCAACGTTCGCATACATATAAGTATCATAGCGAAACAAGAACGAGAATACATCACCCAATCACAAAATCACCACCATCCCAATGAACTATTTATCAACGTATATCATGCAAACCTTAACTCGACCATACTTAGCCCTAGTTCATCATCTAAGGCTTCTTCCTAAAGTTTTAATCATAATTCACTCGGTACACGAAGGCCTACGCCTAAATTCTTCCATTGATTTACATATATTACGCGGTGAGCATAGATTTATAACTACTCAATTCACGAAACCTAGCATACCTGGGTGCCAAGCAGTTGCACAGAGTTTTTTGGCTTCGAATCTTGTTTTCGGAACTTATGACGGTGATCTTGACCAAGAATCCCCAAGATATCACCATCCTCACGCTAGAAATCTCCTTCTTCTTATTTTCCAAGCTTAGGGCAACTTTTTGGGGGTTTCTAAGGTGTTTTACGACTAAATTAGGTATTTTAGGATGAAGGAGGAAATATGATTTCCCGTTATTTACATTCTATCTCGCCTATCCCACTCTGGCGCTAACTTAACCCTCCCTGGCGCCGCCGCCCTAGCGGCATCTGACCCGCTCTGGCGGGACAATGTCCCATAATTTTTTTGGATTTTTGTTTTTCCTAATTAACGATGGTACTTCGGGTCGTTACACCCCCTAATGTTAGAGAATCTAACATTCACCCAACTTTATTTGGGAACTCATCTTTATGCATTGTGTAGTGGTGGAGCAATTGAATAATATATTACACATTTAAATTTCTAGATGAGAATTATTTGGTTCCTGACCCTGAACCAATTCTGATAGGGGAACCTTGTTGGCTTGATACATACAAGTGTTGCTATACTTTAAATAACACATCTCATACCAAATTTCTTTTGGGAGTTCTGTTCTCATAACTAATGATTTAGCTATAATTGGAGGCATATAATTTTTGCTTAAACCTCTTGGATATATACCAACATTATCAATATAGTTTTATAATTTGAAATGTTCTCTTGATTTATCAATTCGAGCAAACAACCTTTGCAAAAATCAAATGCAAGTTGATAATAAAGCACATGTGACCATGACATAGATACATCTATATCATAGTAAATGGTCCACATGACGGGTGAACGGGCCCATATTCACCTTTTTATACATTTCAAACTTTCAGGAGATATAATCTCAACCTTAGTTGGTACAACGATAATTTTATCATGAGAACAAACAACACAAGAGAATTCTTGAAGAATTTATTAGTTCTTCAATATATATATAACCACATAAATTCTTATTTATTTTCGTATCATATTTGAACCGGGATGGTCGTCAACTGGTCATGCCAACAGATATTTATATCAATAAACTTCTAATTTATTTTGCTTGTGATTACATCATCATGCCCATATTTAGTTACCACAAACAATATAAAAATAGGTAATCTTTCACATAAATATTTATAATCCACTTTGATTGTAGTAATATGAAGATCTTAAATCTTTCCATATTTTATAGTCTCATTATTATTATTTTTATTTGACTATTTCTTTGAAACTTAAAAGTTTCTTTCGAGACTTACTACAATTCCAATATCATGAGCAATTTTATTTGTTTGAGTAGTAGCACAGTAGCTCACCAAAGCTCACAATTATCATTGGATACTACCACATACTTCATAACATTGTTTGTGTGGTAAACATTTCTTTCAAGGAGAAATTTATATCATTATTGTCATGGTCAAAATCATTACAAGCAATACTTGTTTCTTGATTTACTTTTGTCATTAGTATCTCCTTTCTTTTTATTTAATATCTGACAAAATATTTGTGGCATACAGAGATACATAATAAATGACAAAAAAAAAATTTGTGGAATTTTTTTTTTCCTTCTTTTGCCATTTCGGTAGTCCATAACAACACATACCATAATATTTGTAATGTACTAAAAGTACTTGACCAATGATCTTTTATACCAAAATATTTTTTCTTTATTTCTCTCAAACCTCCCTTAGGGGTGAGTTGTGGTATTTATTAAATCATACATGAGTATGTTTTTATTTATTATTTTCATTATCTCTGGAAACATTAATTCACTTTTAAGAATGATCCACTTAGCATGATACATATCACAAGTCACATTCTCTTCAAGTAATTGACCATAATCATATATACATGCTTCATAATTTTTCCTTTCATTATAAATTCGTTGTCATGCTTTGAAATTTATCATATTTATATGACATACCTCAACATCACTTTTGAAAGTCAAGTGTATCATGACTTTATCTTCCTTTCCTTTGATGGAGGATTTATAAACTTATCAAATTATTAGGTCTCATAGAAAACATGTTTCTAATGACCTTTCATATCATTTGATGACAAAAAATACCTTCACTCTTTGAAGGACCATTTTAAGAACTCATTATGTTCTTTCTTTTATTATTTTATCCATTCACATCCATATTCATATGTCCAATCATAAAATAATCTTGTCATCTTTCAAACTTTTATTGTATTGCTATCACATTCACTTAAATGAATAGAGCATATACGGACTTCACATTTTTTAGCAAGAGCATATCGATTTGCTCGATCATCATTATATATCAATATATTGCATTGGAACTTTAACCCAATGTCGTATCCATACAAAAGGGTGTTAGACCAAATACGAAGGACTTGAACCCAAAATCTTATCATCATGGAGCATCGAGACTTTAATCGATGTCTTACCCCTTTGATGCGGTGAAATTTGAATCCACCGTCTTACCTCGATCAATGGCATCATATATAATCCAAAATAAAATTCATCCTTGAGCCTTTAAAATATTGTTACTTTGTTATTAATAACACAAATAAATTTAGTCATAATAACACTTCAAAAGATCATCATATACAAACTATTACCGAAACAAAGTTGATCCTCATAGGTGGCTCTGAATACTATTTTCAACTTAAAAGTTTTATGAATAATTCACTTATTAAAAGATCAACAAATTAATTCTCAACATTGACTTCATTTGTTGCTAGTTCAGAAAATTTATTTCTTCAATTGTAATTCATAGATAAAGCAACTAGAGGTAAACATTAATACAATAAATAAAATGATATCTCAAATTAAATTCAACTTATGAGGATAATTATTTGGCTCATCATATATATTTTATCTTATTTCATGATTCAAGATATATCCAACCTCATTTGGAATTGTAAAGATTATTACTTAAAAATTAACATAATAATTCATAATAACAGAATCCTTCTAACTTTTCAAGATTAGAAATCATTCAAATGCATATTTCTAATGGAAAGAAAACTCATTATGCTAATTCTTTCTGAAACATAGTGACATATGAAATGAAATCTTTCTAAAGTGTTGAACTATTTTTTGAATTAGTGAATTGATGCCATCATGTTAGAAATGAAGTTTTAAACGTGTAGACGATTATATTATAATGACAATACATATATATTTTCATATTTGCACATAACATGTCAATAATAATCTCACTTTATCTTTTTATAGATTAATTAAAGTGGAAACCCAAAGCACAAATGATAAGATCATTTTATTATTATTACTATTATTATTATTATTATTATTATTGTTTAGTTGAGCCAAATAAAGCATAAAGAGGAAATCTATCTATATATAATAGGAGAAGAAAAAGTGTCGCATGTCAGCACCACAAAAAGTAGATTTTTTAAATAATTATAATTATATGTAATTTATTTGAATAATAAATTACTATTTTATTTTAAAATAATTTTGAAGTAGTTTTTAAAATTAAAGATTATGATTTTGAAACACTTTTAAAAATCAACATGGCGTAACTATAAATCTGTACTTAATAAAAAAAAATAACGTTACTTTAAAGATTTTTTAAAAATTATACTCTATTAATCAATTCTCCTTCTTAAAAAATATTTTTTGAAGATAGTAGAACAGTCCCACTTTTGAACGAACTGTAAGAATAGATAGATTTTAATAAAACTTATACTTTTATAATAAAAAGAAACTTAAACCACAAATTAATATCAGACAGTTTAAACAATTAAAATTAAGAGACTTAATTATATTAGATAAGAAATTAAATAAATAATTTAAGAATTAACGTGATGAATTTGCACTTTGGTGATACATGGAATTTTAAAAAAAATTAAATAAAAATGTGACGTTTTAGAAAAAAAGACAAAATCTCATCAATTAACAATTTAAATTTAAGTTTGAATGATAAATTCTGTTTTTGAGAGTAGTTATTAATTTTAAAATTCAAACATACAAATCTATCAGTTAAGACAGATAAATAAGATGTCTCTCTAACTGATGAAGAGGATTATAAGTTCAAAGTCCTTGTCTTTTTTTAAACGTCTTCTCCTCTCCCATATTTTTTGACTCACTTTTCAACGTTATTCACATATCTTGAAACAAACAAGAGTCAGCAAAAAGTACTCTTCTCTTTCAAAACATGAGAACTACCAAAGTGTGTTTAGACCATCAAAGAAGGAATAGGTATAGTTGATCTTGGTCTTCTTCTTCTTCATTCTTGTTTCAAATTTCTTAACGTAGAAAGAGGGAACACGTCCTATATTTTTCTCTCCCAAAAAAGTTGATTTCTTATTTAAATCTTCAAAAAATATTGCGACAAAATAGCACATATGTACTCTTAATAATACGTTTAACCTTTTACTCTGGCTCATCAACATTAAAAGATAATTTTTTTCTAGGCTGTTAGAATTTTCACAAAATAATACTATATGTTACTCCTTTTGTCCCAATGTATGTGGCACTGATAGAATTTCGAGAGTCGAGTCAAATTTATTATGTGTTTTCCAAATATTTCAAGTTGTTAATTATTGTGATTTATATTACTTTTTCATGTCATTTTTAAATAACAAATGTTACTCTTTTGGAATAAATTCCCATTTTTTTTAAAAAAGCAAAAGCAAAAGCAATATCAAGAAGTCTGCCTTGACTCATTTTTAAAAATGAATATTTGGAATATAATTTAGGGTTGAATGTGTTTTTATCATATAGAAGAAGTATAATATATATTGCATATTTTTTTTAAAATAAAACTATCAAAATAAATTCGCTTGATTATCCTATTTGAAACAACAATGCAATCCGTTTATGAAATTATTAATGCATAACTCGATGAAGCAGTGTCAATTTATAATCACAATTGTTTAGGGAATAATATTGTAAATCACAATTATTTAAAAAAATTATGCTATTTTAAAATGGAAATTGAAAATAAAAATGAAAAAGAATAAAAGGAAAAACAAAAAAGAATTAGCATTTGATCTTACCGGTGACTAAAAAAGGATTATTTAGTCAAGCGGCAAAACTTTTATAAAGCATCTATAGTGAAATTCTTTTTCGACCAATCATAAAAATTTAAAATTTAAAATTACTTCATTAAGATGGTTAACTTTACATAAAAATTAAATTTAATAAACACGTTTAAACCTCTTTTCTTGGGAGATTGTCAGATTTTTATATTTACATTAGAATAAATTTTAATTATTATTAAACTAACATGTGGGAAAAGCAGAAAAAAATAATATTTGTTTTTTTAAAAAAAAAGATAAGAAGGGGAAATAATCTAACAACTTCCCACAAAAAAAAACTACCCGTAGAAGAGTTCTAACTGAACTTTACAATTCATAAGCTTATTATTTTTAAATATTGTAAAATAAAATGTAAAGATATAAAATATTAATACTATTACTTCTATTATTTGTGAACATTTTTTTACTACATTCTTCATATTCTTCATTTTCGAAAAACAAATTTAATTATTTTATTTTATTTTTTTATATGCAGATGAGTGATGATTCTATTACTGGCTAATTTTTTTGGATACTTAAGATAATGATATTATAAAATCTTATCTTTTTCAATAATCAATATTATATTCAAATTTGAATTAAACGAAATTGTAATTGGCATGAAAATTCAGCTTCCAAACTTTTGATACTTTTTAGTAACACGTATGAAAGATGTAAGCTTCTTCTTTTTTTAATCATTTTCATAAGAGTTTGCTTATCTCAAAATAAGTATTTGTCATGACCCAACCGAGCGTGACACATAATAACCTCATCATATTCAAGCAATTACCACTTCACCTTCACAGTAAGATCACGAAATAAGTGTTCCCTCACACATTCAAGTAGCAACTCAAAACAAGCCCCACATTTTTAATTAGTTACTTCGCTCCATGGGTGACCATTACTTATCATTCATGCATCTATGCCGCCCCTAGGGCCAGATATCAATTCGAACCTTCCCAGTTCCAATTTACCTTGCTTGTGTTCCTTCAGTCGTGACCACGACTTTCGGATTACTTTGTTGAGATACCAATTGGAATCGGGAGATACCAATTGGACCCAACTCATACCACAAGCGACACTTCGCACGAAAGGAGAGAATGAGGGGAACAATTCCCTAGAATGCTTCATAGCTTCCTGAAGATTAGATGTGGACCTCAACACACCAATCCGCATGAGTCTAGTCCTCATTTTGCTCTTGTACGGGGAGACTGGTAACCTAGTCTCTGATACCAATTTGTCACGACCCAACCCACCGGATCGTGCGGGCACCCACTCTAACACCTAAGTAGGAGGACCCTCATATCCCAATGTAAAACATGCAGAAATTTTAAGGAAACATAAATAAATAAAATAATACTATGGTTTTATAAATAATATGCTTGGACACACTATTAGTTAAACTTGTAAAGTAATTTAAACAACTCCCATGGATCTAGTCTAAACAGGTACAAGAGCTACTAAGAGTTCAACTGGACCATTAAATAAATGACACAACTCCCACTATGCGGAAGGAAGTATAGAAGCAGCTGGAGATTGTCTTCGTCTTCACCTAATGAAACGTCACCAATCCTGCATCCAGACTATGTCAAAGACATAGCAAGAGTAGTATTAGTACAAAACACGCGTACTGATAGGCATCATCGGTCAACCCGACGCCCACCACATAATATAAGAAATCACTAATAAGATCATGAAATAAACACTCGCTTCTCCACCTTTACCCCTTTCTTGACATACCTCCAATATACACTAGTATTCTGACTATTAACATCCTTCTCCATCAACCTACCTAACAGGTACTTGATCTTAGCCTAACCATACTAACACGTAGAGAAATTCCCCCAAATACAACCACCAACATTTCAACTAACCCTTACTTCTTCGTCACGTTACCCACACGAACAACCATTACTATCTATTACTCGCCCCTTAAACACTCAACCCTTCCACTATACCCAACAAGTCCAACATGTATAAGTCAATGAACAATATAGTCATATGTATAATGAACATATACAATATCATCAACATGTACGAACAACGAACAACGAACAACTTCACATTTATGTCAATTATTGGTCCTCTCATGGAACCTAAACCCAAACAGTTAGTTATGCCAGAACATGGCAACCAATCCAAGTTAGTTATGCCGAAATGTGGAAAGCGATCCCATAGTTACGCCGAAACGTGGCAATCGATCCAATAGTTATGCCGGAACGTGGCAACCGATCTAAGTTAGTTATGCCGAAACGTGGCAACCGATCTAAGTTAGTTATGCCGAAACGTGGCAACCGATCCATTCAACACCTCACAATCACAAACACAAGTATATCCTCAAGATCATACATTTGAGTCAGGATTTCATGTCAATGATAATTCACCCATCTTATTCACAACATGTGTGATCAACAATGCAACATTATCAACATACGTTAATTTGTCATGCTTAGCCCTAGTTCATCATCTAAGGCTTCTTTCTAGGGTTTAATCACCATTCATGTATTTCCTCAATCAATCACCTCAATTTATAGTCTACCATATGTTCATAAATCTAGTTTCATTCATGATTTCATAGTCTTATTCTTGAAACAATTCTATCCAAGATAGCAATTCTAGAAGCTCTAACAAATCATCTATTTCCCATCCCAAGGCATACACCTAATTACTTGATTTCTAGCAATTACCCATGGAATTCGCTCGGTGCGTGAAGGTTTACACATAAACCCTACCATTGATTTACATACATCACGTGATGAGCACAGGTTTAAACTACTCAATTCATAAACCTAGCCTACCTGGGCACCAAGCAATTGGACAGAGTTTTGACTTCGATTCGGGTTTTCCAGGTGTCACGACGGTGGATTTGTCCAAGAATCTGCAAGATCTCCCCATCCTCACGCTAGAAATCTCCTTCTCCTTCCTTCCCAAGCTTAAAGCAGCTTTTCTGAGGGTTTTAGGGTGTTTTACAACTTATTTGGGTATTTTAGGAAGATGGAGAAAATAGAATTTCTCATAATTTATGTTTTGCCTCGACTATCCCGCCATGGTGCCAAATTATCCCGCCCTAGCAACATCTGGCCCGTTCTGGCGGGACAGTGGCCCAGATTTGTCTCAGATTTCCGTCTCTCCTAATTAATGACAGTTCGGGTCGTTACAGTATTTGAATAATGAACAAATGTGATGGAGAATCAAAATATGCAAAGCTCCTTTACCAAATAATCAGTGCAAAAAATGAATACAAATATGCAAGATTCTCTTATTTGACATTATTCACTCTCTTAAAAACACTACATAAATAAGAAATTATTTATGTTATTTTATTTTAATGTTATTTTTTGTTCATCTTTTTTCTTTAAAAATATGTTTGCTTTGTTCTTTTACCTATGTTATACTAACTTATCTCTACATATATCATAAAGTAGCTATATAATTTATATATTACTGTCCATAGATTTTAAGTTTAAGTAATGTAAACAATAAATTAAAATAAAATTTTCAAACTAATGAGTAAACAAAATAAATATATTTTATTTATATTAATAAGAAGATCATTTGATAATTATATTAAACAGTGAACAATATAGTAAAAAAAATGAAATAAAAAAAATTATTTGATAGTCACATGATTCATTGTCTCTGTTCATATAGAATTAGTAACGGAGGTAGGGTAGGGCAGAGCAGGTGAAAAAGGAGGAAAGTATATTTAATTGAGGCACAATATGATAGTTGAACTTTTATAAGGTAATAAGATTTAATATGCTCAACCAAGATATCACAATTTAAAATGATTAAAAGTAACTTTTTAATATTATTTGTGCATCACGCGGGTACGTATACTAGTATACTTTTAAAGAGAGTGAAAGAAAATCACAAATTTGAAAGTGAATATATCATAGTTATTGCTAACTAAAAAGCTTATTTCAGTTAATTATATATATTAAAATTCACTGAAATAAAAGTTCATATCATACAAAAAATTATTTACACTAAGATATAATGACACTGTCACGACCCAAACCACCGGGCCGTGCGGGCACCCACTCTAACACCTAAGTAGGAGAACTCTCATATCCCAATAGTCAAACATGCGGAAAAATTTAAGAAAACAGATGTAATTACAATAACATGATTTTTTAAATAATATCCTTAGACACACTTTTTA
The DNA here is from genome assembly GCA_036250505.1 of Solanum acaule. NCBI lineage: Eukaryota > Viridiplantae > Streptophyta > Magnoliopsida > Solanales > Solanaceae > Solanum > Solanum acaule. The sequence continues at coordinate 7,027 of JAJOOR010003191.1, read as the reverse complement.
GTTAAAACTTGCAAACAAATTTAACTACTCTCATGGATCTAGTCTAAACAGGTACAAGAGCTACTAAGAGTACAACTGGACAATAAATAAAAGACACAACTCCCACCATGCGGAAGGAAGAATAGAAGCTGCTGGAGATTTTCTTCGTCTTCACCTAATGAAACGTCACCAATCCTGCATTCAGACTATGTCAAAAAGACTTACAAGAGTAGTATCGGTACAAAACACGCGTACTAGTAGGCATCATCGGTCAACCCGACGCCCACCGCATAATATAAGAAACCAACTAGTAAGATCATGAAATAAACCACTCGCTTCTCCACCTTTACCCTCTCTTGTAATACCTCAATATACACTAGTATTCTGCCTACTATCACCCTTCTCAATCAACCTACCAACCAGATACTTGATCATAGCCTAATCATTCTACCACATAGAAAAATCCCCTAAATACAACCACCAACATTTCCACTAACTGTTCACGTCATACCCCTACTTCTCGTCACATTACCCAGCCATAGTCACATAATACATTACATCACGCTCTCTTAACACTAAACCCAATCTCTTTTCCCCAAGGTGAAATCTACCTAAGTACATTTCATCACACATGCTACCTCTACTCCTTGCCATTACCACACACGAACGACCCTTACTACCTATTATTCGCCTCTTGAACATTTTACCCTTCCACTATACCCAACAGGTTCGCTCATTACAACAAACAATCAAATATAAACTATCATACAAGTGCCCACTAAGTGCAACATAAGCAAGTCAATACAACATAAACTCACACGCACATATCATCATTTATGATATCATCAATATTTACGAACAATCAAACCACCTCACATTTTATATCACATCATTGGTCCTCTCATAGAACCCAAACCCAAACACTTAATTATGTCGAAACGTGAAAACCGATCCAAGTTAGTTATGTTGGAACGTGGCAACCAATCTAATAGTTATGATGGAACGTGGCAACCGATCCAAATTAGTTATGCCGAAACGTGGCAACCGATCCATTCAACACATCACAATCACAAACACAATCATAAGTTTATCTTCAAGATCATACATTTAAGTCATTATTTCATGGCAATCATAGTTTACCCATCTCATTTACAACAAGTGTGATCAACAATGCAACATTCATAGACAAACATCAATTTGACCATACTTAGCCCTAGTTCATCATCTAAGTACTTCCTTCATAGGTTTAGTCACAATTCATCATAAGTCCTAAATTCAATCACTCCAATTTATGATCTAGCATGCATTCATAAATCTAGTTCCATTCATGATTCATTAGTCTTATTCTTGAATCAATTGTATCCATGATAACAACTCTAGAGTCCCTAACAATTCATCAATTCCTCTTTTCAAGGTATACACCCAAGTACCTTGATTTCTAGGAATTACTCATGGAATTTACTTGGTCCACGAAGGTCTACACACAACCCTACCATTGATTTCCATATATTACATAGTAAGCACAGATTTATAATTACTCATTCATAAAACCTAGCCTACCTGGGCGCCAAGCAGATGCACGGAGTTTTGACTTTGTTTTCGGTTTTCTAAGCTTCGCGACGATGAATTTGGCCAAGAATCCGCAAGATATTGCCATTCTCACATTAGAATTCTTCTTTTCCTTCCTTCCCAAGCTTAGAGCAGCTTTTCTGAGGTTTCTAGGCTGTTTTACGACTTATTTAGGTATTTTATAAAGGTGGAGAAAATATGATTTCTTGTAATTTACGTTTTGCCTTGCCTATCCCGCTCTGGCGCCAACTTACCCCGCCCTGGTGCTGTCGCACTAACGGCATATGGCCCGTTGTGGCAGAACAATGACCCAAATTTTTCCCGGATTTTTGTCCCTCCTCATTAACGATGGTTCGGGTCATTACAATAGATACTAATTTACCCCTCGTTCGTCCCCGAATGACTAGTGCACAAGCATCATGTGCCCTACTTCGATTCATTACTAAATTAAAGGATCGGTCCACTACGGGATCACGATGAATGTCGAATTTTCACTTCATTCACATGAAAGAATAATATACCCAACGGACTAGAGGACCAATTGAAACCCACACAAAGAATCGAATGCATTAAACTTACACAGCCTGGCCCGCCAAGGCGATAGCCCTCCCGCTAAAGCGGGGCCGCTGTGGCGAGAGATCTCCTACTGAGGCGGGAGATCGGAAACTAACTTGGATTATATATAATGCCCAAACAGTTAGTTATGCCAGAACATGGCAATCATAATAGACATTTTATTATATATAATGATGCAATATTTATGATGTCCACGTGGACACATATATACCTTTAAAATACACTATTAAATAGTGCAGGGGGTAAAAGGTCTTTTCCAAAGTTCGATATTGTTACAATAATTTCGATCAAATTTCAGATATATTTCAGACATTTTTCCAAAAAGAATATTATTTTCATAAACCACTTAATAGAGATGCTGGGGGGATTGCTTAAGTGTCAAAGTCAAATAGTGGTTATTTTTCTTGACTTATTGAACATCGTATGTCCATACCTCATTTGATGACTTCCACTAGAGAAAGCCTAATATTGCAATATATTTTTTTATATTTTTGATATTCTCATCACTGAAGAAATCTCCCCACAGGCCACAACAAACTTCACTACGATAAAAATCAAATAAAAGGCAAACCCTTATTCCCTATTTTCAAAGAAAGAAAAAAATGTAATATATTTTATATATATGCAACTCTAAAATATATCCAAAGTCAACTTAAATAAAAAAAATACATTTACATAAAACGGGAAAAGAAACACCATTTACTTCTCTAAAAGCCACTATTCATTGCCTTCACCTCAGAGGTTAATGTGTGCATTTCAAATTTTATATAAATCAAATATTGTACGAGACATAGGCCTAAGGTGGTAAAATGGAGGGAAGGGTCTCAAATATGGTAACATATGCTACAAGCAAGAGACTATACTGATTAGGAAATTTGGTGGGAGCCTAGATGTGGTCACTCTAGCATTTGACATGATTATTGAACTTAATTGGGAGAACTTGATTACTATACCTATATATCATAATAACAATGAGTCACTTGAAGATGTGAGACACCTCATGTCACAAAGAGTTTGGAATGACACTTTGATGCGGAGTTGTTCAATGTGGAGATCTATAGTCAAGTTCTGAAAGTAATTAGAGAAGACTATGAGACTGAAGAGTAGAAAAGGTCATGATAAATCTCAAAAATATTGAAAAAATCACAAAGGGAAGTCCATGAGAACTAATTAGATAGAAAAGGAAACCACAAGAGATTCTAAAGAAGATATGGGAAAATGGAATCTCTTTCAAAGTTTTCTTCCTTTTAGAGACTTTGGAAGCATAATTCCTATTGGGGAGGTGCTAGTGAAGATTAAAGTGACATAAGAGGTAGTGTGATGTTATTGTAATAACAATGCCAAAAAAACTTTTGATCACTTGTTTATTACTTGTCCTGGTTCTAACAGCTCGTTGAGTATGTTTGTAGGAGCAATATGGATACAATGATCTTTTCTTCAAGTTAGACAGAATATTGTCAAGTGATCGAGTTTAGAGTATATGGCTAAGTGGATGGCTTTATATGGGGTAGTTTCAACTTTTATTGTATGATAGGTGTGGTAGATGAGTAACATTATTATATGTGGAGGTACAATATCAAGGCGTACCATGATTGTGGAGGTGAATAGAATCTGCATAAGCTTGCCAAAAGCAGATATATTTAGTTGTTGAAAATTCCAAATACATGACCTATGAAGGTGAAAATGTTTGAAGAGTACACCCATCTTATTTTGCTTGTGCAGGTGAAGTGAAGCTTTTGTTGATTGATTCCAGACAGGTCTCTCGAGCCTTCTTTTTTGTAAGGTAATCAGATGGAAATATCCTAAAAATGATTTTTATAATGTAATGCAGATAGTGCATCCGTGCATATAAAGAAAATTTTGGTCCTAATTTAGTGCATTTTGCAGTAGGAATGAAGAAGAAAATGTTGTCTTTGCTGAAATAAGAAGGATAGAAGATTTCTGGGTGTTGGAGTTGTAGTAATGAGAGTAGGTATGGTCGTATGGAACACTCCATTAATAAGAACTTACTATTAGTGGCATGGAGAGAGACTCACATCTCACTTATTCTTAAGAAAATCTTAAATGAGATTCAGGACATTTTCCATAGAGATAAAGAGGATTAAACACTTTGATGAGTAATATAGTACAATAGAAGTAGAGTATATTCTCAAATAAGGAAATCAATTAGATGATTCTTTTACCAACTTTTTTCAGGTATACAAACGTTTAAGTTTAACTCAATACATGATGTTCCATCACAAGCAAAAATGATAATACAGTTGAAAAAAGAACATGATGTCGAGTTTAAGAATAATAAAGTGTCAAAAAAGATATTTCAATACACAAAGAGGCAATTTAGTACACGATTCAACACAACCGCAAGGGATACAAGATATCAGTTATAACTAGGGAAAACAATTAGATAAAAGAGAAACTATCAATAGATTAAAAGGAAAAACATGATGATAAATCGACTTGATTTTGATGAAGTTGAGGACATACATGTTAGATCTGGATCCAGGTATCAGCTCCTCGGAGCTCATTCTACTAAGAAAAAGGAGATAACAATAAAATTCATCAATACTTATAAGAAATGAAGAGAATAGAGGGCTTACCTCGCATTAGTTGGTCTGAATGTAATATCATAAACCTGAAGAAAGACTTCATGGAGGTTAATTCCATGATGTAATTTGTGAGACGTGTAGACTTCAACCTGAAATTCTTTCGAGTTCTTTATTTTTCCACCAACATCTTCTCAGACCCACTGAAACTTGAGTTGATTCCAACCATGGTTGTTGGAGATTTGTAGAAGAAGATGAACCGATCGATTCTCTATTGGCTTATAGGCTCTGACTATTTTTAATCTTAGCCAAATATACACGGAGTATAATTTAGTAGGCTTTTGTTTTCTTTTTGCTGCTTTGTTTCTTTCCGTTTTGGGCTTAATTGGGTCACTTTTAGACCCAAGTATTATGTATGCTTTCTTTTGATTTTAATAAAGAGCAACTTTCACATATAGAAAACACAAAATTTATATTTGTATGTTATAGCAAAGTTTGTATAATTGCGCTCCATAGCAAACATATATATGTATAATTCGCTATATATACACAAAGAAAGCAGTTATATAATTCGCTATACATATACAAAAGAAAGCAGTTTGTATAATTATACAGACTGTATAATTATACAAAAGAAAGCAGTTGTATAATTCGCTATACATATACAAAAGAAAGCAGTTTGTATAATTATACAGTCTGTATAATTATACAAAAGAAAGCAGTTGTATATTTCTGGGCAGGAAAATATTCGTATTGTATAATTATAAGTGTATAGGACGAAGATATATGTATTTGCATGTGTGTATACAATTTTCTCTCACTTTATACAAACAGAAGTGCAATTTATACATTTCGTTTCTGTTTGTATAAAGTGAGAGAGGCGAGTGAGAGAGCGAGATCTGGGAGAGGGGAGAAAGGGGAACGAAAATATATGTATATATATAATTTTCTCTCGCTTTATACAAACACAAACACATTTTATACATTTGCGTTTTTGTATAAAGTGAGAGAGGTGAGTGAGCGAGCGATATCTGGGAGAGTGGCGAGCGAGATCTGGAAGAGGGGAACGAAAATATATGTATATGTACAATTTTCTCTCGCTTTATACAAACAGAAACACATTTTATACAGTTGCGTTTGTATAAAAAGTGAGAGAGGCGAGGGAGAGAACGAGAGTGGCGAGCGAGATTCACCTGGAGAGAGGCGAAATAGCAACAGTTTGCTATGGGGTACAATTAAATCAAATTATATTTATAGCATTTAATTTGAATTAATAGTTTGCTATTATATACAATTTTCCCTTTAATAAATGGGCATGACCCAAGTTTAATCCAAATTTATTTTTATAGGTAAACTAAGTGTATCTTGCGTAAAATTTGCCTAATTTTTTATTGCTGTATATCTTTATCATGTTTATCCAAGATTAGATAAAAATTGAGCAACTTTCACATATAACAAACATAAAAATCATATTTGTATGTTATAGCTATAATTTGCATAATTGCGCTCCATAGTAAATTTTATGTTTGCTATATGAAGCTTTTGATTTGTATAATTCGCTAGATACATCCAGTTTTATACAAATTGTTCAGATTTGTATAAATTTATTTATACATTGTAATTTGTATAATAAGATATGTATTTGTATAATTATAAGTGTATAGGACGAGAATATATGTATTTATATTTGAATATACACTTTTTCTCTCACTTTATACAAACACAAACGTATTTTATACATTTGTACAACGAATGGGTAATTGTATACCGAATCAGATGGCAAAAAAATGGGATGTTTGCTGCGAATTACAAAAAAAATAAACTATGACTATAACATTTAATTTGAATTAATAGTTTGCTCTTTCATACAATTTTCCTAATAAAAATTTAAGTTACCTTTAATTTTGAATCTTGAAATTTGATGGATTCCACCAATAGACGACTTTAAATTTCAAGTGTTCACACTACTTAGAACAATTATTTAAATTAAAATTATATATACATAAAAAAAAAAAGGAGATTTATTATTATTTCAAAGCTCCAAATAAATTAATTTCTCTAAACCTTCAATTATCAATTGAAGTTATAATTTTACATAATATGCTTGTAACTTAATTTATCTTTTAAATTAACAGTACCATGTTAATTCTGACTTCTAAAAAGTTTATGCTTAAAATTTAATTAAAACTTTTAAAATTTAAAGAAGGAAAAGCATGCAATTTTGATGTCTCATAATTTCTAGGTAATTATGTATTGGTAATGTTTGAAAATAAGAAGAAGATACCACACTAACAATTATATATTTAAAGAGGCTAGAATAATTGCTAGGTATTAAACTCAATAATTCATTTTAAGGTTAC